>CAUYPK010063938.1:0-68044 GCA_963574355.1 Loris lydekkerianus | reverse complement strand
GGAAGTAGGTCCAGTTTTTAGAGGGTCTGTCCCGTTGAGTATAATGGAAGGACTTTTGAACTCTGCTCGTTTGTTTATGGGGTACTCTGAGCTATTCTCATGGGGAAAGGGGCTCCTGTCTGCCTGGTGATGGATTTTGTACCTTTTGTTTATATCCTTGGGGTCGGCAGCTCGCCTCAGCAGGGTTGATGTGCATTCTTCAACCTTCTTTCTTGGCGCAGTTCTAATCCACCAGGTTACTTGCTAAATTTCTGTCCTTTAACTCTCCTTCTGGACAGGAGCCTTTGTGGAAAGCTGACTTCAGTCAGCCATCTTGCAAAGTCATTTTCTCCTTCTGGGTTTTTCCTCTGTTCTTGAGTGACTTCTCTGGGAGGGCCTTGTCTGGGAGTGTACATTGTGTGGCTCATCCCGAGACACACCGCCTCCTGTCTGCAGACTTGCTTTCTGCTGCTTCCTCTGCTCAACAAAGGCTGGGGCCACCCGGAGCCCTTTTGCAGTCTGGCTCTGTCACAAGCCGGCTTATCTGTCTTGGGCGAGTCACCTGGCCATGTCAAGCTGTGACTGCTTTTCTCTAAAATAGAGATTATAATCCATGTCCTACATGTTGTAAGTAGTGATGTTCATCCATCAAGTACCTGGGCCATGCCAACGTGAGCAGGTGCTTGGGAGCTCATGATGATGCCATCATCTTTTGGGCGCCCCTATTCCCGTGTCAAGAACTTTCTGCATCTGTGTCTATCAGCTCGAGCACACTGTGGCCTGTGTAGGGGTACATCTAAGGGCTCTGCTTCCCTGCTGTGGAAAGGACTATATTTTTGCCCAGGTAATTTGTGGCCTAATTTGCCCATTTTCTCAGTGGTGTCTATAAAGTGGAGGGTGACAAAGCGCTTTCTTCATCTGCCAGGAAAGCGGATTTAACCCGGATCTGTGCATGGGTGAGACAGTCAGCTGCTGGGTTGCTGAATAGGTAGAAGACAGCTTCAAGGTGTCTGCTTCTAGCTGTAGAGGGAGGCACTAGCCCCAGGACTGGGGAGCCAAGCAGGGGTGTGGAATCATCACACCTAGAAGTCTGGGGCCAGGGACGTCCTCTGAGGAAAGGGCTTCTGGGGCCTTGGAGGTGAGGTGTAGTGCTGTTGGGTTGACAACAGCCGGAAACCCTCAGGACAAGTACAGATCCCTTCTTCTTCCTGCAGTCCTGAGGCCTCCTGCAATGCCTCATGGGCACAACCTGGCAGGGAGCTGCAGGAAGAGCCAAAGTGTGGTCTGCAGAGGCTCCCCCGACATCCCAGGCTGCACACAGCAGCCAGCACCCTGTCCCTCTGTACATCAGCTACCAGCTTCTTTTCCTCTGTGCTCTAATTCAAAACAGCTGGGCCCTGTGCCCTCCTCAGTCTTGCTGTGAGAAGTAAAGTCTTCTCTTCTGAATGTTGTGGGTCTCTTGGATGGTGTTTGTTGTTTTCTTCCTCAAATTCTTGATCTTGCTGGACGAGAAGTTCCCCCAATTTTTTTTTTTTTTTTTGGCTGGGCTGGGTTTGAACCCACCACCTCCAGCATATGGGACCAGCGTCCTACCCCTTTGAGCCACAGGCGCCACCCGAAGTTCCCAAACTTTGCTGCATATTGTAATTATTAGGGGATCTTTACAAAAGTGTAATGCCTGTCCCTACCCTCACCCCTGCCAACATTCTGATTTGACAGGAGAGGTGCAACCCCGGGCCCCAGGGTATTTAGATTGTGCGTGGTGACTAACTTGTAGCAGCGAAGTGCAGGAGGTGGAGGCAGGCCGCACACAGGCTGGGACAGCCATTTGTACTCTGGCTAAGGCATTTTGGGCTCAGGATCTGCTTGGCTGGTGAGTCAGCAGATCTGCTTCAGCATCTGGCCACTCACTGTGTCCCCCTCCTCTCTGGTGACGTGTGTCCAGCAGTGCTGTCACTGCTCAGACTCTCGTCTCCCTTGCTCACCTAGTTCTTAAGGAAGCCTCACTCGCACAGGAAGTGTTCCTGGGAGTCAGCCTTCTGGTCCCCTGAAGGACACGGTGAGCACTGACACCAGTCTCACCTTATCGTTGGTCAGTGTTCATGTTCTGGTGAGGGCTTGTCATTTCAACCTGTAGGCCCGGTTGTCCCTGAATCACAGCACTCCAATTGGTCTGGCAACTAGAAGACTTCTTCCTTCCCGGGTGTTGGAATGGCTCCTCCGCCCCATAGGCAGAGGTCTTGGGTGGTGCCCCCCCCCACCTGTCTGGGCTGCCAGATGTCTCTGTTCATGTTAGGAAAGGGACAAAGAGCATGTCCTGGACTGAGCAGAGACGTGTGTCATCATCCCAGCTGGGCTGATCTTTGGTCAGGACCTTGGCTGTCCTGCTGCTCTGACATTTAGCTCCTATGTCTGTCCAAGGGAGTAAGGATCCCAACCCCAGTCCTCTCAGGACTGAGCAACTTCTGTGAAGGGGCCTGAAAGGACTTTGCAGGCAGTAGCATGGCATAGATAGATACGTGAGCTTCACTGGGCCTTCTTAATGCATGTGTTCAAATGATGCCAAAAGTGCCATAATGGTATAAAGAACCTTCACATGCCTGTCACCCAGCTTCTACAAACAGCCATTCATGGCCATCATAGCTCACTGTAACCTTAAACTCCTGGGCACAAGTCATCTTCCTGCCTTAGCCTCTTGAGTAGCCAGGACTAGGGGTGCCTAACACACCTGGCTAATATTAAAAACAAATATTTTAGAAATGGAGTTTTGTTATGTTGCCCAGGCTGGTCTTGAACTCCTGACCTTGAATGATCTTTTGCCTCAGCCTCCCAAAGTGCTGGGATTACAGCTGTGAACCAGTGGGTCTGGCCTGATGCTAGAACTATTTTAAAAATCACAATACTGTGAGGTGTCCCAAAAATTATCATACATAGGAAGAATTATAACAGTGGGAAGGAAACTCTGTGTGTAGAAAGAGGTGGCCAACATCCAGAGAAGGTTTTATAAATATTTTATAATGAATCTTTGATAAATAAAAGTACACATAGTTATAATCTTCCAGTTTCCCTATGTATGGTGACTTTTGGGGCACCCTGTATATATGCTTTAAAATTAATAATTCCTCAATATCAACAAATATCCAGCCGATGTTTACATTTCCAATTATCTGTGTCATGGTTTTTAATATTTGTCTGAATCAGAATTAAAGAAATTGACATGTCTGAAATCCATTTTTAATCTATAGGTTTCCTTTTCATCTTTTTCTCCCTTGCAAACTTTTCATTGAACAAACCAGGTCCTTCCGGTGGGATTCTGCCAGTTGTGTGTCTGTAGTGGCATTTAACTTGTTTTTCCAACTTCTTTCATTTTCCTTATTTCTTGATAAGTTAGTTGTGGGAGCTGGAGGGCTGGTCCTGTTCAGTGATTTTCCTTTTCAGTGCTGCTTTGTAGACACAGTGGGGGCACTCTATCGGTTTTCTTCATGCGTCTCCCTCCAGTCCACCCTGCCTTCTGCCACTCCTTAGAGACAGAGGTGCAGAGAGGAGCGGGCACTGTCCTCACCTCCAGGTGCCCAGGGTGTGTCACTGCCTCTGGTGCCAGTGCCTCTGCAGGAGGCAAAGGGGGCTCAGACTCCAAACTGGATACTTTGTGTAAGTTTTAGCCTTCAGCCTTCTAAGATACCTGCATAGTGTCTCACTGTAGCTTTGATCTGCAGTTCCATGTGGCTAGTGATGTACATCTTCTCTGGTGCTCTGAGCCGCTCTAGATAACTCATTTGGTGAAGGGTTTGAGTCTTTTGCTCACTTTCTTATTTCTTAGAGGCAGGATCTTGCTCTGTCACCCAGGCTGAAGTGCAGGGGCGCAATCCTAGCTTACCGCAGCCTGGAACACCTGGCGTCAAATGATCTTCCTGAGTATCTGGGACCACTGGCATGAAACTCAGTACCTGGCTTTTGCCTACTTTTGACAATTGGTTTAGAGTCCTGCTTACTACTGAGTCACGAGAGTTCATTATGTAGTGTGTTTGAAAGTCCTTTGCTGATATGTGATTTGGAAGTAATTTTTTTTCTAGTCTGTGATTTGTCTTTTGCTTAAAGGTGAGCATAAGTTTTAAATGTTGATAAAGTCCAGTTTAATAGATTGTGATTTTGGTGTCATATCTGAGAAAACTTTGTATAATTTAGTCACAAATATTTTCTCCAATGTTTTTTTTTTTATATTTTAGATCTTACATTTAGGTCTGTAATCCATTTTGAGTCAAATATTTTTTGTGTATGATGTGAGGTCAAAACTAAGTTTTGGTTGCCTGTGGATATCCAGTTGTCCCAGGAGTTAATGTTAAAATGACCGTTGGGGATCATTTCTTCCTCTGGTGGCCCCACAGGGCACATGGGGAGGTCAGTGGGGGCTCCGGGAGGGCAGCGCCTTGGAGGGCTGGGTGTGCTTCTCCACCCTAGAGTGCAGGAATGGGTCTGCTGGGGATGTTCCAGGACAGTGTGAGGGCCTGGCCGCCACCCAGCCCCTCCCATACCTGCCAGCCTCCCGGGTGGACAAGGGGCCTTGGTGCTACTCAGACAAGTGTGGTGTCCTCGCCCACCTGGCCCCTCCCATACCTGCCAGCCTCCTGAGTGGACAAGGGATGTGGTGCTACTCAGACAAGTGTGGCCTCCTCGGTGCTGTTTGCTCTCAGGGTCAGCGCCTCGAGAGGCAGGGAAGAACTTCTTTTCATTCAGCATTTTCTAATTTCACAGAAAATTTTCAATGATTTTTACTTACAGTAGTGTTCCTTCTTTTCTTATCGGTATAATACTTCAACTTTTTCACATATTTATCAGTTAGGCCACTTGTCTGGTCAGGCCTGGGTCAGGTGGGTTTGCTTGCTGACCTCATGGCCACCTTGAGAACAGGCAGGGGCTGGTGGGCAGTGTGACCATAGGATTTTCATTCATTCCTTGGTATTTTTGAGAATGACATGGAGACAGTGATAGTGGAAGTAATGTTGCAGGGAAACAGCCCTAAGCCCAGACTGTCCAGGGAATGCTGCCCGTGGCCACCCTGCCTTGGTCTGACTGCTCAGCGTGCACTGCCTCTCCATCTGGGAGCTCACCTCCCAGAGCGCCGTAGAGGCCAGTCCACATCTGCACGTGCTTGCTGGATACCTGTTCATGCAGGAACGCAGTATCCAAAGCTTACTTTGTGGAAACGTTTGCCATAAAACAGTGGCTTTTATACCCACTGCTCTCTGGCTGTCAGGACTGTTTCTTCCTTCTTCCCCTGCTCCACTGGGTAAGCTGGAGATAGAAAGGAGCACCTGGTTGTCATCAAAGGCATCAGGGCTGCTGTGCCCCAGCACTGGCCACTTGGACGAGGGGCGGTGATGGCCAGGGGCTGCAGCTAGTGTCAGCTGTGCAGAGTTTGAACTTTGACCCCCTTCCCCTTTGCCTCACCTATAAGCATTTTGGCAATGGAGAAAAGCCGTTTCTGTTTGCTCTGCATCCTCCACATTGTTTTGAAGAAATTCTTTGGGGTCTGAAATTATTCTTCTCTGTCACTCCGGGGTCCAGCCTCAGATGCTGCAGTCTGGCTGAGGGACAGATAGGAAATGCTTCCACCACAGCAGTTGTTGCTTTGGGTTGAGTCATGGCTGGGGAAATGGAGTGTGGGGTATACGTTATGCCTGTGTGACTAGTCTGTGACCTGAGGAGTTGAAACCTCACCCACATTCCGCTTGGGGCCCTGTTGGGGCCTGATGCTAGTGTGGAGGGAAAAGACCTTTTTCTCTGACCTTTTCCCAGAAGGAGCAGAATTTCACAGAGGCACACTTGCTAGCGGACAGGAGGGCTCCGTCTGCTCCCAGAGTCCTGCGTACATCCTCCCAGATGACTTTTCATCTTCTTAATTTAACTCTATTCCTGTGGGGAAACTTTGGTAAAAACAGGGATAAAGTGTTATTCTGTATAGAACCACTTCCTCATGATTAAATCTTGGACTCACCTCCCCCCCCTCAGCCTTGTGCCATGGGTATTTCATGAGCTGAGACAGATAAAAGTATTTGTCCTCTGAAATGCATTCTGCTAACCTCTCCCCAGAGCTTTGGTGGCATGAAGGCATGAGGATGGGGTGGCAGTGGGGAACGTGACAGTGCAATGTCCCCTTTTATACTGAAAACTAAGAATATGTAGGTAGTGCTTGGCATTCATTCCTAACACTCCACATCTGCCGAGTGCGCTGGGTGCTGGTAAGACAGCTGAGGACAAGGCAGTTCTTTGTTCAGGGCCCTGGGCCCAAGGTGGTAGGGCTGCCCAGGGGCTGGCGGACCTTGGGGCAGCTTCTTGGTAGATGGGGCCTTGAAAGGTAATGTATGGGTCAGAGGAGCTGGGCTAACAGAGGGTAGACTGGGTGGGGGCTGCTTAGCCAGAGACAACAGCCTGTGCCAGGCCAGGAGGCCAGGGAAGAGGACACTGTTCAGAGCTGGGGTGACAGGGCAGAGAGTGGGGGGGAGGGGGCACTGCAGAGGCAGCAGGGCCTGAGAGCCAAGGGCAAAGCTGGGTCTCCTGCTGGTGGGGGTGGGATGAGACTGGCCTTTTAGGAAGGGCCTGGAAGTGGGTGATGGCTGGCAGGAAGTTGGGTGCTGGTCTCAGGTGGGTCATTGTGGCTGCAGCCTGTTTTCACCCAGTGACTCCTGTCCTCACTGAGACAGGCTGGTGTTTGGGCAGAGGAGGGGAGCACTTTTAGGGGAGACCTGTGCATTTTTAGGAGAGACCTACCGTGTTTCTTAACGCTTTCTCTTCATATGTAACTTTTTGCCCCCTTTGAAGGATGCATGTTTTTTTCTTGTCCTATATTAACATGCCATTTTATAGTTCATGTTGTATTCTTTCACTCCTTCCTGTATTCATTCAGAAGGCTTTAAAGGAGCACCTAGTATATGCTAGGCAGCATGCCAGGTACTGTGCTGAGTCACACAGTAATACCTGGTGACACTTGGAGAGGTGTGTGACGATGTGCATGTGCGCTCAGCCTGTAAATGTGGAACTTGTCATTTTAATCAGGGCTTGTTAGCACCTATAGGACTTGGGGACGGTGGCTCGTACATAGAAACAGCCCGGTGTCTGCTGGAAGGACATTTTGTTGTAGGGGATCAGAAATGGTCTGGCATTTACTGACATTCAGTAGGTGCTAGGCATCCTGCTACCTGCAGCCCTGAAGAGCAGGGAAGTTTATACCTATGTTACAAATGAGGAAACTGACTTGGAGAACAAGTTAAAAATGTAATGAAAAGTAGTAGGCTATTCTGAAAGAAGGAGCAAGCTTGGGCCTGTGCGCCCCACTTGCAGTACTCTATCGTCACGGGAACCAGTGCTGAGGAAGGGTGTAGGGTGTGTCCCCTGGGAATAGGGTGCAGGGTCTGAGAGCTGAGTTGAGAGAATTCCCTGCCCTGCAGCAAGCGCTGTCTGCCCTGTCAGAGAGAGCAGTGAGTCAGGCACAGGTTGGTCCTGTGTTCCTTCCACGCCAGATGCCCAGAAGTCTGCTGAGGCAGGACCTGGGTGCAGGTCACTTTGCATCTGGTCTCTTGCTCTGGAGTTGTGTGGCATGACTTTGCCCTATGTCCACCTCCACACTGGGATTAGAGACTGTCAAGCCAGGGCCCTTGTCTTTTGGTCCTGAACCCTCTCCTCTAGTACAGAGGCTGGCTCAGAGGAGGTGTCTGTAGGCACCGGCTGAACAGAACTCTCCGTGACTTCACAGAAATGTCTGATTTAGAAGTTGTCATTCTTTAAAGTGATAGTTACTGAGGACGTTTTCCCCTTTACAGATCTCCTTCAGTTTGCGCCTGGGTTGTGCTAGAAGACGCCGTATACACACTGCACTCAGAGGCGTCAGCAGCTTTGCTTCCTTTCCTGCTATGGCTTGTGGTCAGGCTAAAGGGCATGCTTTCACTCCAGGTAGGCAGTAGCCCTGGTAGGCCCACTGCACATCTGCACACAGCTGCATCGCCACCTGGCACGGAGGTTCCTCGCTGCCCTCTGTGGTCTTCTCTATTTTCACAAAGTAACTGCACCTCTTGTGTTTGCTCCTGCTGTCTGGGGGCTGTCTCAGGAACAAGGGAGGAATGCTGGGGAAGCAGGTCTCAGCTGGTGTTGGCTAGAGCTCCTGGAGACTGGGAGGCCCAGCTGCTTTGCCGTGAAAACCTTAATTCTTTATTCTTGATGAATTTTAGGACTATTAAAGATTCATGAATGCATCATTTTCTGCAAAATGAGATTTTCTCAGGCCCCCCTTCCTAGCCCGAGTTCTGCAGCTCTGTGCCCCGAGACTCCTTCTGACTCCCCTGACACCCTGTGAGAAGGGCGTGCAGACCTGAGTCTGTTTAGGGGAAGACAGAGGGACAGCCAAGTTTGCCTGGGGAGCTGCTCTAGCACCCTAGGGTGTAGCCTGCAGAAAAGGCGACTTTTCAAGGATTGTCACAGTAAGAATCTATAACCTCAGAGAGCACAACAAGGCCTGGTATTGAAAGCTACAGAGGGCACATTGCAGATTACATCAGAATATTCCGAGTAGTTCTTTCCCATTGAATAATCATTTCTAAATGCCCAAGTGTGTGAGGCAGTGTGTAGGGTCTACAGATGAACTA
Source organism: Loris lydekkerianus (assembly GCA_963574355.1). Classification (NCBI taxonomy): domain Eukaryota; kingdom Metazoa; phylum Chordata; class Mammalia; order Primates; family Lorisidae; genus Loris; species Loris lydekkerianus. The sequence goes on along the minus strand of CAUYPK010063938.1, from coordinate 59,429 downwards.
GCTGGCTGCCTTGTAGTGCAGTTAGAAGTGTGCAGAAGAGAGGCAGACAGCCCCTTCCCCGGGGGCCTCCTGGACGAAGGGACTAAGATAGGCAAGGCCATAGCATGAGACCAGCCTGGGCAGAGCAATCGCACACTCAGCCCAGAGAGCTGCGAACAGTGCAGCTCTTCCCTGCCCTGTGTTCACTGGATCAATATGAGTAAAGCTTCTGGTTATGTGAAGAGCGATGGAATAAGTTGGTTACCGTTGGGTGATTTTCAACAGCATTTCTTTATAGCTTTCATTAAATGATCTTCTCAAGAGCATGTATTAATAATAGCACTGGGGTCAAGGTTCTTTGTTGGAAATGCTTAGTGTTTTAGGGGAATTAAAAATCTAGTCTCCATCAAATGTTTTCCCCCAAATTTGCTGAGTGCTTGAAGTTATACGATCTTGCTAGGTTTCCCTTCCATTCTATCTTTCAATGTTTTTTTTAAAATAACTATTCTTATATTATTTTTGGAGATGCAGTTCTGAATATTTGCAATGATTGTTTGGGAAAATGCCTCTTGTGTCCATTAAATTTTGGAGTGTTAACATGACAGGAGTCTCTAACATATGGACAGCCCAGACCCCCATCTCACAGGTGAGCAGCCCTAGGCTCAGAAAGGCAGTGGCTTGGTCAGGTGTGGCAGAAGAGCCCAGACTAGGGCTTCATTTTCTGATTCTTAGATCTCAGCCATTTTCTCTCCTTGTGGCAGTGGATTCTCAGCAGGGGGTCGAGTCAGAGCTCGCTGGGTCAGATGTACACAGGTTCTCTGCACACCCCACGTCTTTCCTTCTGCCTGTCAAGTCCTGAGAACTACAGCTCATCTTCCTGGGCTGCTCCAGGCACCCTCTTCACCCTGAGGCCTTCCCTGGCCTTGCAGATGAGTCCTTTCTTCTCTGTGTCTTATAGTTCCTCAACTTACCCTGCCCCCATGCCATTATCTCATGTCCCCTGATGGGGAGAGGAGCACCAGGAGCAGGGGCCATAGCTCATTCATTCTGCCTTCCAACAGTGCCCACTGCAGGGGCAAGTGATTAGCCTGAGTGTGAGCCTGTGTGTGAATAATGCTCCTCCCATGATGGGTACACCCTAATCCCCAGCATCTGTTCGTGGAAAGGGACTTTGCAGATGTGATTAAGTTACGGACATTGAGATGGGGGTGATCCTGGGTCATGTGGGTAGGCCCAGTGCCATCACAAGGTCCTCATAAGGGAAAGAAGGAGGCAGTAGGGTCAGAGTCAAGATGTGAACAGAAGCAGAGGCTTCTGCAGGCCACCACACCGTGTCAAGCGATGGGACGTGTCCTGTAGGAGGCAGATGCTGGGCAGAGGAGGGATAGAGCAGGGTCACTCAGGTGCGTGGGGCATTGAGGAGGTGACTCAGAGCCAGGATGGCTCAGGGGCTTTCAGATCATTGACATGATCTGACCAATGTTACTGAGGGAAACCAGGTTCTGAACCTGGGTGTTTCTGGTTTCAGGCCTGGGCACTGTCTTTACCTTTGGTGCCCCCAGATGCTGTTGTCTGTTCTTGCATTGCTGGGTGTGGTGTCTCAGGAAGTGGGCTTTGGGGATGTTGGTCAGCATATGCATTCCCCTTTCTTCCTTGTTGTGGGAGTGGACATGGCTCCCGGTAGCCCACAGGTATGAAGGAACTGTTGGAGGGATAGGGGCATCTCCTTTTAATTGAAGGCAACACGACTTTTTTCAGGGCCTTATGTCATGTGGGATCCTCTCCCTTTCACTTTCAGATGTCCTGCTAGGAAAAGTTCAGTAGTCTATGACAGTAGGCACCTCCATGCTGAGCCCTTGCTGCACTGAGCCTGGGAAGCCTGGGAGCCAGCGAGGGGTTCCCTCCTGGAAACCCTTCTCACACAAAAATATCTAAACTGCAGTCGAAGCTGACAGCAGGGCATGATTGGTAAATTACGGTCATTTGTACAATTAACTATTATATAGCTACCAAGAAGTTGTTTTTTTTTTTTTTTTTTAAGCAGGAACTCAACTTTATTGCGTCAAGCAGCCGCTTATATTTTCTATAGAATTTTTAATGCCATGCTCAGTTGTCACAAGGAGGTAGTGACAGGAACAGACACAGGCAAAAGAAACAAACTCCTTAAGTGTAAGTAAAAGGTGTGAAGGGAATGTCCCCCAGACAGACCCAGCCTGACCCTCAGAAGGTCCCGAGGCACTGGACTGTGAGGATGGGCCCCCCGCATCATGTCGAGGCCCAGCTTCAGCCTTACCCCAAGTTTATTACTACAACATGGACAAGAGGGGATATGAAATGGTATTTAGAATATGATATAAATACATAAAAATCAACCACCAGAGAGAATGTGTGAGTGCACATGTATCTAGAAGGAAATGCAGCGATGTGTTCTCACGGAGAATCACGGGTGATTCGTGTCCTGTGTTTTTCAAGTTTAATCATGCACATGTATTGTTATTATTTGATATGTATATGAGCTGTTTAAAAAACACCCTTCACCACCTTGCATTATATACAAAGTGCTATTTGCGTTTTGAAGCATCACCGTGCTCATTTATGCCATTTTTGTTGTTTTGTATGTGTGTTTGGGTTTGCTCACTTTTTGTCCACTGGACTGCATGTCTCCTGGGTATGTGGGAGCATCATATGTATTTGGCACAGACTTGAACTTGACACTTTCCCCATTTCACTTTGGCCAACCTTGCAATTCAAGCACCGGTCTGAGTTTTCCACACTGCCTGGGGCTTCTCTGCTGAGCAGCTGGGCATTGCCTTGGCCGGCAGGAGTGGTCTTTGGAGATCTGGAGACCACCCATTGTGGGCCCTGAAATAAAATTAAACCTGTGTAGAAAGGAAACTGTCAGGTCAGTGCTCCCTTGAGGAGGGAGACACTAATTCTGAAATCATTACAACCCATGCTGGCTGTATCGTTTTTTCACTTCATTCATTCCGTCTCCCAGCTTTTCTGTCTCAAGTTTGCTCAGCCACTGAGGCCTTGCCCAGCACCCCAGAGTGAGAGTGTTTACGAGTGTCACCCCAATGTGAGGAGGCAGTGTATCGGGGCAGCCTCCTGACCCTGTGTGCATTCGCAGCTCTCTGCAGCTCTCTGCAGCTGTGTCTGACCTCCCTCATTTGCCCCAGCCTGTGGGGTGCTCTGTTGCCTAGTACTCTTGTGAGGCACTAGTCTTATTTTTAGGGTCCTGCCATCTGCCAGCCTACCAGGGCTCCCTGCTGTCTTGCTTGTCTGTCCATTTTAGGACTACCACACAGGTGATCTTTTCACCTCTGTGTTCGGTCCCTTTGGAAACCCTCTTGACCTGTACAATAAAGTCTGAATTCCTTCACGTGACTAACAAGTTCTCCATCTTCCTTTCCTTCCTCCCATCCTGTGTTCAGACAGGTATTGAGATTATACTGGTGAGGCTCTGGATTCAGTGGCAGGAGAACTAGTTTCTGCTCTTGAAAATTCACTAGTAAGGCGGCTGACAGGTAATAGTTTGCAGAGGGCAGGGTGTGACGGGCCCTCTAGCTTCCCGTCCTGCCATTATTTTCCTAGGCTCCTTCGTTGTCCACTTGGCCTCCTTTCCGGTCTGTTAGCTAAGTTAGGGGCCTCGCACGTGCTGTGCCTCCTGCCTTTCCCTGCTCTCCCATCCTCGCTGGGCACTCTCTCCTCCCTTCATCTCTGTGAGGTGCTCTCTTCTCTGCAGCCTGGCCTGACCACCCCAGCTGCCGTGAGCCACTGCATCCTCTTTAACTTGCATGCATTTTCAGTTTTTGTATTTAACTCTTTATAAAAGTCTATTAATTTGTTTCCATATTTGCCACCCATACTAAACTTGTTGTGACGGGGGCTGCACCTTTTGAGACTCTGAGTACTGAGAGGCTGCTCAGCTTGTCCTCAGTGGGTGCCTGTGGGATGGACGGATGAAGATGGAGAAGTACAGCTGTGGCCTGCACGCCTGGGCCTTCGCTTAGGCATCTGTTGCTTATGGAGTGTCCATCAGGTTTATTCTGTGGTGTTGGAACCACAGTGACTTAGCCATGCTCTATTACAGAATTAAGGCCCTTGAGTCGGAGGCTGGGCTCCCCACCATAGCGCACCTCCGTGCAGCAGCGTGCAGTGAACCTTACACGGTGCGACGGCGCAGACCTGTGGTTTAGCTGCTCTGGAGTTAGTATGCTCCTGCTGCTCTTTTACTGTTCAAATGTCGTCTCTTCTCTTAAATATATAGCAGAAAAAGGACATCTGGACTGGGACCTGATGTCTCATACTCTGCCTGTTCTTTTCTTTTCTTTTCTTTTCTTTTTTTTTTCTGCTGTCTCTAAGAAGGGCTCGTAAGAGAAGGTGTTTTCTTATTATCTCTTTGTTTTATGAAACTCGGTACTGAAGACAACTGGAGGCAGGCCTTCAAAAGTTGGGGGTTAAACTGCCAACAACCTTTACTTGTCTGAACCCCTGTGGGCATCACTGGGATTGTAGCTTCTCGTCGCGGAGCCCCTGTGATAACTGAGCTCCCAGTGGCATCACTGCTGTGGGACTGCAGGGCAGGGGCAGCTCCGGCTCTCAGGGCTTGGCCTGAGCCTCCACGTGTCTCCATGGCATCCCCGTCTGCTCCACAGCTCTGGGGGGCAGGCATCCTTCCAGTTTCCCAGTGAGGACATTGAGATTTGGAGAGACTGATAAATTACAGTGAGCAGCAGTGCCTGGGTTTTCTGGTTGGTGGGGTCTGGCCTTTGGGTCGGCCACAGTCCTAGGTGATGGGGGTCAGCCTGTGGAGAGTCATGCTCACAAAAGTATAAATAACACTGAGAGATGGGTGCTGAGGGGTGGGGGGGCATCTAGAACAAGGACAGAGGTTGAGCCCTCTGGACACTGAGCAGGAGAGGGCACGGGCCAGGTCAACCCCCTCGGACAGTGTATGTGGTACAGACTCACCCTGACAGGATTCTTGCTGGGCTTCTGTGCTTTGGGGACACGTTTGCCACTTGGGCCTCTGAGCTGCAGGAGGTGCAGTGTGCTCAGAGGAGCCCTGTCAGGAGGGAACTATCTCAGCTGACCACAGGCCATGTGGCCAGGCAGGACTGTGCTTGGATCTCAGCCCCAGGATTTGTGTGCCATTGACCCTGGGCAAGATACTTAACCCTGGCACCTTGATTTCCACATCTGAAAAATGATTTCTTTTGAATATTACATGAGTCACTCTATTACACATACAATGCCTGTGTGAGCATCTTAGGGGGGTGCTCAGTGCACAGGCCCCACTCACCTCCCCTCACTGCGCCTGCAGCCCTCTCTCTCTCTGTCTTTTTCTTGGGCCTGACTTGAGGCTTTGCTAAGACTCCCAGGTCTTGTGTGGTCCAAAACAACGGCCAGGGTGGCCTCGTTGCCCCTCTGAAGGCTCCATTTACCTGGAAGGAGCTCAGCAAGGGGCTGAGTCAGTATCTCCACCCTTCTTGCTCTGCAGGAGGCCATCGCAGCCTGGTGTTGGGGGGGTGTCATTTGGCCTTTGTTTCTTGCCTATGGACTTTCTGTCTTGGCTAAAGGAGGCCTAGGATTGTAGCACATTCTCTTGACGGGGTTTCCCTCAATGGTCCTACTCATTCTTCTTGTCTCTTCTCTTTCTGTTTGCCCCATCAGAAGCCCAGAGTGCTAAGGAGGCAGTAGGGGGTGCTGTGATGGCAGTGGTGTCCTTTCAGAAGACCTGGCCTGCCCGCTTGGTGTCACAGCACTCCAGTTTCAAGGCTTGGCGTCAGCTCTCACCAGCTGTGGACCAGAAGCCACTCAGTGCCTCTCTGAGCCTCCATTTTATTGGCCATAAAATGGGAATAGCAATGTGTTTTGCAAGCTTTCTGTGAAGGCCATTGATTTATGGATATTGTGGCTCCCCAGGGAGTACTGGCATAGGAAGCACTTGATGAACATTTACTGAAATTGACACTAAAAACTCCCATATATGTGGAAGTCCTTCATCAGACTCTGACAGCACTTGGGTTAGATGGTCATTTAGCCTTGTTCCACACATGGGGCAACTGTGCTTATAGGACTTGCTCTCGGTTACTCATGTAGAACATGGTAAAGCTGGGAGCTTAACCTCTTCAGTGTGACGTGGAGCTCAGTGCTCAAGCCCATGTGGCTTGTGCAAAGCTGGTGGTTTCTAGCCGATTTGCCTGGTCCTCTCCATCATGCATGCGCTCCCTGGGCTCAGGTCATGGTCCTGTTGTCTCATAGACTCTGCTTGTGGAAAAGAAAGGGCACTTTCACACCAAGGAAGTTTGCTTTGCCCGCCATCCATTTTGGAAGGTGTATCTGTGAATGAGGTGGTCCCTGCCAGGTCAGGAACTGGCCTCTGTGCTGTGGGTTGGTTGCTCCTCCCTCTAGCTGTGTGATGTTCGGAAATCGTGAGTCCCTTTCTTGGTGGAACTGGAACTTTTGCAGAAGAGTGTGGGTCTCTTCTCTATCAGACACATTTTACTGAGTAATTGCTCTGTGCTGAGTGCAGCCAGGACAAAAGGAATCATTCTGAAACTAGTCTTAGCTTGCAAAGCCTGCTATGTGGTGGAGGAGACAAAAAAAGGCACGCTGTGACACAGACAACAGCCACTGGAAACAGGTGTCAGCAACCACTGAGTGTAAGGAGCTTGCCTGAGCCTCAGTGGACACATTTGAGCTCAGCACTATGAAATAAATGGTGAGGTTTCAGTGTGCTGAGATAATGAGGAAAAACCAAAGAAGAGGCATTAAGGTTAAATAAATGTGAATATTTAGTGGCAGAAACAAAGATGCCCCATCTATGAGCCCCAGAAGTCGGAGTTACCTTCCAGGTAAGGATGGCTGCCACAGGGATGGGTTCCGGGGCCCCAGGCTTGGGGTGACCACTCTCTCTCTTTTGTGGAACTTGGTATCTGGCTGCCTTGTTCCTGCCTGCAATTGGTCTCCTTTTGCCCCCCTCACTGTGAGCTGTAGGGATCTTTGGCTGCCGGGGTCTGGCCCTGGCCCTAGCACAGCAAGCCCTTTCACCCAGAGTCCCCACCAAGTGATTCCAGGGTGTGAATTCACTTGCAAAGAGTGTGTGATCCCTGCCTGGCCAGCCAGGGAATTAGCTGCTTGGATGAAGCGTCCATTCTGGGTGATCAGCCACACTTGAGACTTGTACTTTTTTCTCCTTGCTGTTCTGAGGATGGAGCTGGGGAATTGGCAGAAAAGCCTGGTATGTTTGAGAACTGAAAATAGGTCAGGTTGATGAGAACACAGGGTCTTTGGAGAGGAGTAACAGGAGGCAGCTGCAGCGCAGGGTGGGGCAGCAGGCCCTGCGTGGAGGGCTCAGCCCCAGGGGAGCTGTGGTCAGCCTTGCTTGTGGGGCTTCTCCCTCAGCTTAGGAAGCCAGTATCCTGGCACCTCGACTGTGACCCCCAGCTCTGTTCTGAGGTGAACCTGATGCTGGGCCCATCTGAGCCAGGGAATTGGACATTCATTTCTTTACCTTCTCTCTATCTGGGTATCACAGCTGGAGGTAGAGAGAACAGCCTGTGCCAGGTCAGAAGGCCGATCACATTGTCACCTGACCCTTCTATGGCATGGACATTGTGGTCCCCACTTTATTCCTGAGGGCTCCGTGATCTGCCTTGGTCCTGGCAGTTAGTATGCAATAGCTGACTTTGATCCCAGAGTTCCAGAGTTCTGGTGTTTCCAAAACATCCCGTTATCTCTTACTTTATTTTAAAAAGAAAAGAATAAGTTACATGTTAGAGCATGAAAGGTTATCTGATGTTCACCTAAGATGGATGCTTGGAGAAGCATCTCAAGGCAAACAGCCCAGCCTTCCAGGATGGCCACCTCTCAGGTCACTGAGGCTGTGCAGGCAGCGCGTCCTCTGCTCAGGTACCTTCCCTGCACCTGTCATTTCCATGGCAACTCTCAGCCTGGGCTGGCCCAGGTTTCCTAGGCAAAGGTGGTTTTTGCTGTTGGGATTAATTGGAATTGTGTTAGCTATTTTTAGCTCCTGTGAGGAAAATCTTTTGACTTATAAGTGTTATAGGATCAGATATGTTTTTAAAGTGTAAAACACACCCATTGTGGGATGTGGCCTTTTGATGCCATCTTTCAAACTCGGAGGCACTGTTCTTCTTAGAAAAGTATCTCAAGAATGGAAGAAAAGGTATCCAATGTACTCAGCCCTCCTATGAAACTAAAGTATGGCTTTCATAGGAAAGCTATAACCCACTTATAACCTAAGAATATGGGGAAGGAGGAGAGGGAGAGGAGGGAGGGGGGAGGTTGAGCAGAGGGAGGGTGATTGGTGGGATTACACCTGCGGTACATCTTACAAGGGTACATGTGAAACCTAATGAAAGCAGGGCATGATTCTCTTAACACAATAACTAAGAAAATTCCAGGAAGGCTATGTTAACCAGTGTGATGAAAATGTGTCGAACGGTTTATAAAACCAGTGTATGGTGTCCCATGATCACATTAATGTACACAGCTATGATCTAATACTAATAAAAAAAAAAAAGTGCCTTTTCTTTCCTTCTGATTCACTTTCTCTCACTCTTTTAGCTCCTGAAACCCCTTTAAGATTTGTGGAATTAATAGAAGAGATGATGGTTCTCTTACCAACTAGAATTTATTCCATGAAGACTGCCTGAAGGCGAGGTGCTTTCTTTCCAGGGGAGGGTTCTGCTCTGTGTGTCCGTGTGGTGCTGGGGTGGTAAGGCAGGCTAGTCTGGTGCCAACATCACCATGGAGCTGTGCCCCTGAGTGGGAGCCATGTGTTGGTGGAGCCGCCTGTGGGTCTCAGAGGGAGATGTCAGGTCCCGGGACCCCCAGGACCCTGTGCTAGCTCTGTGTGGGTTCCAGAGGGAGATGTCAGGGCACAGGTCCCCGGTACCCTGTGCTAGCTCTGCGTGGGCCCTAGAGGGAGATGTCAGGTCATAGGCCCTCAGGACCCTGTGCTAGCTCTGTGTGGGTCCCAGAGGGAGATGTCAGGGCACAGGTCCCCGGTACCCTGTGCTAGCTCTGCGTGGGTCCCAGAGGGAGATGTCAGGGCACAGGTCCCCGGTACCCTGTGCTAGCTCTGTGTGGGTCCCAGAGGGAGATGTCGGGTCATAGGCCCTCAGGACCCTGTGCTAGCTCTGTGTGGGTCCCAGAGGGAGATGTCAGGGCACAGGTCCCCGGTAACCTGTGCTAGCTCTGCGTGGACCCTAGAGGGAGATGTCGGGTCATAGGCCCTCAGGACCCTGTGCTAGCTCTGTGTGGGTCCCAGAGAGAGATGTCAGGCCACAGGTTCCCAGTACCCTGTGCTAGCTCTGCGTGGGTCCCGGTGGGAGGTGTCAGGTCCCAGCCCTTCAGGACCCTGTCCTATCTCTGCGGCTGACGGTCAGGGCTGCTGGGCAAGCCTCGAATTGTTCCCAACTTGATGGTCCACAGCGCTGTCTGTGCTTCTCAAACTCTAATCTTGTGTGGTTCCCAGAGAGTAGGGTCCCTGGGGAGGCACCCTCTTGGTCCACAGAGTGCCCTGTCTGCGAGTTCAGACTGGCTGTCTCTCAGCAGGGCCTGTGGCAGCCCCTCCCACCATCGTGCCCCACCTGCCCGCTGTGTCTGCTCCATGCCCCTCAGTGGTCTGAGAAGCACTGCAGCAGGGCACTCTGCTCCATGGCCCTCGGTGGCCCTTGGTGTGTATAGGGTGGAGTTCCAACAAGCCCTGGCTCCTCTTCTGCCTCCGGCCCCACCTTGCCCTATCACATCACTGGGCCCGACCAAGTCTTTCTTGTCCCTTAAGGTTCACCTTTGGTGTCTATCACCTTCTACTGGACTCCTTCACCCAGGCTGAATTCAGGCCCTTCCTAGTTCGGTGCTTCTGAGCAGCTGAAGACCAGATAGCTCCGTCCCCTTGCCGCTTTCCATAGGCGTCAGGCTCTAGTGAGCTGAATAGATCTGTCTCAGACATGCAGGTCTTTGTTTCTTGTCAACAAAAAGGGCCTGTCCTGGTCTCAAACAATCCCTGTGAAGCATTTGCTGTGCATGTAGTACCGTGGCAGATGATAGAGAAATAGGCCTGGCATTGGCCCGCATGCCAAGGACACCCTGTGCTGGAAACAGATGGGGACACACACTTGAGGAACAATACTCTGCGTAGAGTGCTATGTGGGGGTGAGGTGCCTGCCAAATGAGGGGGTTGTGTTGGGTCAAGACATACCTGCCCTGTCCCCTGCAGTCTGCGTGCTCAACAGCTGCCTTCCTCAGCCAGTGATGGGGGACAGGGGGGACCAGGATGGGGACAGTGGCCTTTGCTCATGGTGCTCAGGGTATCCCTCGAGTAGTGAGAGGAGGTCGGGGCCTGGGAACCAGATAGGTGTCACCTCTTGTAGACCACTTACCAGTTGTCCTTGGGGTACTAAAGAAGACTTTAGCCCATTTGAAGATTTCCTGAGTTTTCTGGACACTGTTAGTGCAGAACTTCAAAAACAGGAGCCTCCAAATGGAGGTAAGTCTAGTAGATAACCAGTTTAAATGGGTAGCTTTTCTGACTCTTCCAGCAGCTGTGGCCCATGTTCCTACTTTTACTGTGCTTTTTCAGTTCAGTGCTTTTTATTGCATTCAACTTGTATGTGGTGATTATATATCATCTGTTTTTGGACTGGCTGTCTAGAGTTAACCTTGGTTCCCTCTTATCTTAGAGAATTTGCAACAGTGGAGTTGAAGTCTTTCCTCTTTCTGATACGTAGGAGCTTTTTCACGTTGACATTTACCTCGTTTGCTGATGCTGAATGTAGGGCAGGTAATTGAAGCTAAACTGACTCTCAGATCTGCCTTGGAGGAGCCCCTGGACCCACCTTGGTTCTTTCTGTTCAACATGCCCAGAACTCACAAGGAGATGATCAAGATCCAAGCTGAAGGCTTGCACATTGCTCTTGCACATTCCCTTCTTGTCTTTTGTGATTGTTATGAGCCACGGGCAAGCTGAGCATGGAAGGCAGTCAGGGAGGGTGGATGATGGCCAGTGTGGCCCAGGGCAGAAGCTTAGAAATCTGACCCCTTTAATAAGAAAGCAGGCTTTGGGTTCCTACTATTTATATGACTAATACTGTAATAAGTATTTAAATACATATTAACACAAAATTAAATGGAGGGTTCTTATGCACTTATATTTGTGAAACTACTCTTTTCAAATTTTGTGGCAAATTATAAGACCAATACAAACAAAATTACCAGACTGACTCAACAAGATGTTTTGGTGTGACTAAATTGCTAGCAGAATTGTGACTGTAATACTGATAGCTATAGAACTGGCTGAAGGGATGGATTGATTATATTCTCTACATTGCCCTTATTCAAACCAAGGCAAGCTCTTTGCTGACATGCCCCAATGTCATCTGTGTGTCAAGTGACGTAGGCATGTCTGCCTTTGTCCCTTTGCTGTCAGCTATTGGCGTCAGTAATAACAGAAGCAAGTGTAGTTCCTGAGATTACTCAGTAGGTTCTTCCATTTGGAATATGCTTATCTTGGTTCTTGACTGCTGTTGTGGTATGCTCAGGCTTCTAGGAGAAAATACTGTGGGCTGGCTGGCTTAAACTACAGCGGTTTCTTTCTCACGTGTCTTGAGGCTGGATGTCTTATACAGGTACCAGACATTTGGTTCCTCCTGTGGACTCTCTTCCTGGCTTGCAGATGGCTGCCATCTTGCTGTGTCCTCACAGGCCTCTCCTCCCTGCCTGTGTGTAGAGAGAGGAAGTAAGCTCTTGGCTATCTCTTTTTATAAGGGTACTAATCCTATGGTGCGAGGCCCACCCTTATGACCACATGCAACTCTGACTACCTCCCCAAGGCCCTGCCTCCTACTTCTGTCACACTGGGGTTGGGGCTTCAATGTGCAATTTTTTTTAGGGGATATAAATGTTCAATTTATACTAACAGCTTTATTAAGGTATAATTGATGTATCAAAAACTACACATATGTAAAAGTGTGTAGGCATATGTTTGAATCCAAGAAACCATCGCCATAGTCAAGAGAACAAGCATATTCATCACCAGCAAGAGTTTCCCTGTGGCCCCCACATCTCTCCCTGTCCCTGGCCCAGTACCTGGGTAGTCACCTGTCTGTTCTCTGTCACTATACATTATGTTGCATTTTCCAGAGTTTTACATAGATGAACCATGTACTATTCACTCATTTGTTGGTCTGGCTCTTTTCATTCAGGTAATTATTTTGAGCCTTGTCCGTGTTGCTGAGTGTGTAACAGTTCCCCATTTCTACTCCAGTGTTTGCTGTGGTCAATCTTTTTCACTGTAGACATTCTAATATGTTTTGGTAGCTTATCATTATGGTTTTAATTTGAATTTCCCTACCGATTAAGGGGTATCTTTTTTTTTTTTTTTGCAGTTTTTGGCCAGGGCCAGGTTTGAACCCACCACCTATGGTACATGGGGCTGGCGCCCTACTCCTTGAGCCACAGGTGCCACCCTAAAGGGTATCTTTTTATGTCCTTATTTGCCAACTCTAAATTTTTCTTTGTTGAAGTTTGTATTTAAGCCCTTTATTTTTTAGTCGAGTTATTTTGTTCCTATTGAGTTTTGCCATTTTTGCATATTCTAGATACACAATGTTAATCAATATATGATTTACAATATTTAATTCCAATCTGGTTTTTCTTTTCAAGTGGCATTCAAAGAGTAGAAGATTTTAATTTTGATGAAGTCCAATTTATCAGTCAGTGCTTTGTTGAGTCATGCCTTCCATATTGTTTCTAGGTCATCTTTTTTCTTATGTTCACTTGCACAAGTTTTATAGTTTCAGGTTTTACATTCATTTTGGTGGTCCATTTTGAGTTAATTGTAAAGAGTGCAAGGTGTAGGTCAGAGTGAGGATTTGGGTGTATAGATACCTAGCTGTCCTTGCATGTTCTCTGCCTTTAAATCCAGGGCGGCTGCCAGCCGTGGGCCTCTCACAGGCAGCAGGTGGTCTGGGGTAGAGTCTCAGCTCAGGCTCCACAGTCAGGCTACATGGATTCTAGTCCAGTGCTGCCACTTAGAAGCTGTGGGGCCTTGGGAAGTTAACAGATCTTTTAACCTTCTTTTATCTTGTCTGTAGTGTGCACTTCATGGTAGAATATACTTGTTAGGGTTGCTGGGGAATCAGATTAGATAAAGTATTAATATATAATGTATTAACAGTTAGTATGACCTGGTGCAGAGGAGTGCTCAGTAAATAGCAACATCAATGTTGTTACAGCCACTGTTGTCCTGGGCAGTAAGTCTACTGCCTGAGCCGCTTTCTGAGTTCCCTGTCAGTGCCCCGCGGCCCCCTCCTTTGATGTCCTGCCTTGTCTCCTAATACCTTGTTCTCAAACATAGGCACCCTAGAATCCTCACATCTGAGTCTTTTTTTATATCCTCTTGTTCCATTTTCTTGGCACATTGTTCCCTCTTGTTCCATTTGCTGGGTCTGCTCTGTGCACAGCCCTTTGTTCACTGCCCCCAGGGAGAGCTCTCTCAGAAGCCGGGCTGCTGGGTGCCTGTAAATTCTTGCCATTTTGGGCCCTGTGTTATACGTTCTACTTTAGTTTTCCTTAAAAGTCCAGTGAAATAGAAAGCGCTGGACCTGGAGTCTGACAGACTCAGGTTTATACCATGATTTTGTCACTTAGTTAACTGATTTAGACAAGTCATTTAAACTCTCTGGGCCTGATTCTTCTACAATAATAAGAAAAGGAATGATTTCCTTTTTCATTATTGTGATTACTGTGAAGATTAAATGCGATGCTGGATACAATAGCCCCTGGCACACACTTGTTATTAATTAATCTAATTCTGAAAGTTGCATGGATCAGGGCTTTTGCCACAAAAGAAAAGGAAAGAAAACAACCATTTTGAGAGTGAATTTAATCACAGTTTAAGTTGTGGGGTAGAAAGAAAGTGAGGTATTTCTTCATATTTTAAGCCTAGAATGATGGTTCATTTCTTTCTCCTTTCCTTGGAAAGAAGGAAGTTAGAAGAGAAAATTTGCCCTTTATTAAAATATATTTTTTTGGCAATGAACAAATGATTGAAACGTGGCAGCCAAAATGTCTCCCTTTCTCCTTTTTGCTTGACACACGCAGCAATGATGGTGTGTGTTAGCCTCCGCCAGGCCTTACAGCTTCAAGGGTATGTTTTTTGTGAATTGTGTTACAGTTGAAATGACTGATTAATCAGTACTAATGCTCTGGGCTTAAGATCATCTTTGTGAGCCCCTTCCTGTCCTGCCTAAGTCCTTTGGTGCAGACTTGGAGTGAACTTGGAACCGGCAACTGTGTAGTGCACAGTGTGGAGCCTGGGTCTGTGTCTCAGCTGCTGACCTTGCAGCCTAGAGTAAAGCACCACCCAGGCGTTGGGGTCTGTGTGCAGAATGGGCATTTATTCCTTAAATGAACAACACCAACAACACCTAATGTAGCACCTACTGCCCTCTGGGATCAAAATCAAGGGGAAGTAACGGAGATCCAGGGGCTCTGTGAGCCATCAGGAACAGCCTGCTAGGGAAGACGGCCTGCTCGGGGCCATGATGACAGCTGCCCCAGAATGTGCCTCTCTCATCTCTTCTTCCTCTTTAATTCCTGGGCACAGATTTTGTTCGCTGTTGAGAACACTCAGATGACAGAAAGAAATGGTTGGCTTCACCCGGCCAGACGTGTGTTCTAGTCCCTGGGACGTGGGTTTGTGGCACTTCCAAGAGAGAGAGAACTGCGTGGGCCAGGGTTTGTGTTGGGGAGTACCCACTTGCTTCTGTCCTTTCCATATTGATTCTGTGGGATGTTAGGGTGATTCTCCAGATTCTTTAGATACAGAAGTCAAGCTCAGAGAGGTGATGCAATTGGCCCCAGGGCACAGGTGAGGAAGTGGCACTGGGGACATCCCAGCCTGTGTCTGGCCAACTCCAGAGTGTGGACAGAGTGAGGCATGCTGTTTGCCAGGGGTTGTCCTCAGCTGATTCATCCGACCCCTTTAGAGCTTGTTTGCTTTGACCGTGAAGTAAACATGGCTGCTGCCTCTCTGCTGCAGAGCCTGCAGGCGGGGCCTATGGTACGTGCCAGAGAGCTGCAGGGCTGAGGTCGCTCATAAGTGCCCTGCAGCCACTGCAGCACATTAGCAAGTCGTTATCCACAGACGTCTAAGTTGTTGGTTTCTATGACTTTATGAAGAAATGATGATTTGGAGACCAGCCTGAGCAAGAGCGAGAATAGCCGGGCGTTGTGACAGGCACCTGAAGTCCCAGCTACTTCGGAGGCTGAGGCAAGAGTATCTCTTAAGCCCAAGAGTTTGAGGTTGCTGTGAGCTGTGATGCCACAGCACTCTACTGAGGGTGACAAAGTGAGACTGTTTCAAAAAAAAAAAAAGATGATTTGGGAAATACTGGTAGTAGTATTTTAGGTGTTTTTATTTGGTTTTGTTTGTTGCTTTTATCATCAGTGCTTGGAAAGCCCTCAGCTGGTGAGACACCATCAGTATGACGCCTGTTTGCTTCACAGCAAGTTAAACACTCTTGCTGCTGAGAACGGTGCCCTGGCCACTTGGATAGCCTGCTCAGTGGGAAGTTGCCTATCTATTCAGCAGCAGCAGGTTTGATTTGAGTCCTGGTTTACTAATTGTGAAATTAGCACTGTCACTCTAGACGTGTCCTAACCCCTCTGAGCTGAGTGACTGCACCCTTGAATTGGGGGAGAATAATAATCGATTGACAGGGACCATGTAGCTGATCCCAGCTGCAGACGGACTCGGGCTCTACGCAGTGTACGAGTGGTACCAGGCTGAGCACTGCAGTTTGCAGGGGATGGAGTATTTCCACATAGTATCATCTTTAATCCTTGCTATCGCTACTTGAAGATGAAAGTCACCTTCATTATATAGAAGAGAATTAAGCAGACGCTGGGCTTAAAAACCATCCATCTGATGCTCCTTTGGCTGTATGTACTTATACAGGTTTTGCAGCATGAACCTTCTAAGGGTGTCTTCTGCTGTCCTGAATGACATTACAGACATTTGTTCGGCAGAGTGTGGTGTGTAGGTTTAGATGTCCCTGTTGAAGGAGGAGCAGAGTTAATTATATCAGATGGATTGATCACTAAATTTTATTTCATTTTATTATTTCTTTTGAGACAGAGTCTCACTTTGTTGCCCTCAGTAGAGTATGTCACAGCTCACAACAACCTCATACTCTTGGGCTCAAGTGATTCTCTTGCCTCAACTTCCCCAGTAGTTGGGACAACAGGTGCTCGCCACAACACCCGGCTATTTTTAGAGGGAGGGATCTCACTTTGGCTCAGGCTGGTCTTGAACCTGTGAGCTCAGGCCATTTACGTGCCACAGCCTCCTAGACTGCTAGGAGGCATGAGTCACTGCTCCCAGCCTTGATCACAATTTTAAATAATGCTTTATTGAGCTAATTAACATATATAGCATCAGTAATTTCTTTTTGGTATATTCATGGAGTTGTATAGACATTGTCACACTCAATTATAGAGCCTTTTCATCCCTCCAATCCCCTGCCAAGTAGCCATCACTGCCCCTTCCCATCTGCCCCCCGCTCCAGGCAGCCGTGGACCCACTTCCAGCTTCTGTACACTGGCCCCTTCTGGACAGGCCCGTAAACGGGGTCACGCAGTGGATGGCCCTTGGTGACTGGCTCCTCTTCTGCAGCACAGTGCTTCAAGAGGCATCCGTGGTGTTTAGTGCATGTCAGTGCTTCTCTCCTTCTGTGGCTAGATTACATTCCTGTGTGGATAGGGCACACCTTGTCTATGTCCGTGGGCGTCCAGGTTGTCTCCCCTTGTGTGGACATTTGGTTTCCTTTCTCTTGGGTCTACACCTAGGAATGAATTTGCCGGGCCATGCATCTATATGGTAATGCTGAATCAGCATTGGTGAGTTACATTTCTTCCCTTGGGAACTTGTCAATTTTACCTAAAGTTTAAAATTCATTGGCAAAAAGTTTATAATTTTCTCCTACCCTTTTACTGTATTAGTATCTTTAATGAAGTCAGGTTTTCTTATTCTTAATATTTCTATCTGTGCCTTCTCATTTTTCCCCTTGATCATTCTCACCAGATATTTCGATTTTAATTAGTTTGTTATTGTCTTTTTAATATCTCAGAGCTCACACCTGGTTGACAGGCTCCTTTGTGTAACAGAGAGAGGAGCAGACAGAGAGTCCTTGAGAGCTGGGCCTGGCTCACAGCTCCAGACCTGCGGCCAGCAGGTTGGGCTTCTTTCATATTTGAAATGGAAAAGGAAGGGAGTGCTGTTATGAGAGGAGAGTGGGGAGGAGGGTGCTGGGCACCCTCTGTAATCTGTGGTTTCTCCCCTCTCCCTCTCTCTCTTTCTCTCTCTTTCTCTCTCTCTCAGCCACCTTGGCTTCCTCTTGCTTGAGACTGTTGACATTTGGCTATCCTTGCTCCTTGGATTGCTCTCCCCTCCCCGCTGAAGGAAGGGTGCTAAGCTACACTGGGTGTGAGCACAGAGTGGGATCATGCAGACCACCTTAGAATCACCACAGACTATACATGTGCCTGTGTATAAAGCATGCACACTTTATCACACACGCGACTGTGTATGAAGCATGCACACGTTATGCACGCGCCTGTGCATGAAGCGTGCACACGTTATCATGCACGCACCTGTGCATGAAGCGTGCACGTTATCATGCACGCGCCTGTGCATGAAGCGTGCACACGTTATCATGCACGCACCTGTGCATGAAGCGTGCACGTTATCATGCACGCGCCTGTGTATGAAGCATCCATACGTTATCATGCACACGCCTGTGCATGAAGCATGCACACATTATCATGCACGTGCCTGTGCATGAAGTGTGCACACGTTATCATGCACGCGCCTGTGCATGAAGCGTGCACACGTTATGCACACGCCTGTGCATGAAGCGTGCACACGTTATCATGCATGCGCCTGTGCGTGAAGCGTGCACACGTTATCATGCACGCGCCTGTATGTGAAGCATCCACACGTTATGCATGCGCCTGTGCATGAAGCTTGCACACGTTATCATGCACGCGCCTGTGCATGAAGCATGCACACGTTATCATGCACGCGCCTGTGCATGAAGCATGCACACGTTATCATGCACGCACCTGTGTATGAAGCATGTTGTTGTCCTAGTTTTCATTTATCTCTCTTAAGACTGAGTCACTTCTTTTGCTCTAACTTATAGTCTCCTAACTCCTTGCTCCTGTGCATGTTTTATTAAAGATAGTCTGTTTCTTAGTTTAAGCTTCTCTGCTTATTTCTCTACAATTCTTATCTGTCTGTTGAGGTTTTCTTTCTTTTGATTCATTGCCAGAATATTTGCCATGATGTTCCTGAGTGTATTTTTAATAACTTAAGAAAATTACTTGCCTACTAATTACAGCATGTATATGATATTGATCTCAAGATTGATGTCAAATTATTGATTGTCTCTTTTTCTTAAGAATGGGTTTCATTTCTTGGTTCTTCATCAGTCAGTTATTGTATCAATTGTATCCTGGACACTGTGATCTTATGTTTGGTCTCTGCTATATTCCTTTGGAGAGAACCAATTATTTAAAAAATATTGTTTAGAAGGCCTTTACCTTGCTAGACTCATTGGAAACTCCACCCCTTGGACACCTCCACTCTCTAGACCGTCTTTACCTGGACGGTGCCGCCTCTGCTCCGAGCAGTGTTGGCTAGGCTGTGCGTCTGGACCCTGTTACTGTGGCCTCCCCTTTCTGCCATCCCCCTACTTTAATTTGCTTTACTTGCTCCAAACTCTGTCTTCTGACTTTTTGGCAGGTTCTCCACCAGAGCTTAGTTTTCACGTGAAGTCAACTTGAAAAAAGCCTAACCACTTGTATGTTGTTTCCTCCTCCAAATGCCTTTTTTCTATAATCTGCCTGTTTTTCTTCACCCAGTGGCTTCAGATCATTTAATAAGGTTTTGTCCAGAATTTATAGTTGTTATTTGCAGAAGTAGTTGGAATTTGCTCAGACATATGGGAACTTTTCTGCCTTTTAAAATTTCACATTTCTTGTGTTTATCTGACTGTAGAACTCTTGCCGTATGTATTAAATACCAATAAGAAGTTCTGGGAACATTGCTTTTCTGAGATATCTTGGGAAGTTCTACTTTTAGCATATTGCTTTCCTTAGAAGCTTTTAAGATTCCTATTCTTTTCTAAAGATAAATGACCAAATTCCTGATCCAAATAGGACTCTTCATGGTTGATATCTAGTGAGGCAATAAATGGTAAGTATGGTTTGCCCCTGGGAAGGTAGCTTGGCATAACAAGGCTAAGAAAACCAAAATAGTGTTGCCCTTGCTAAAAGCTACCGCTCCCTGGCCTGTATGACGTGGCCCTCTTAGATGATCCACTCCTGCTCAGATGATCTTCCTCTCTACCCTGCTTAGGTCTCTCATCCGTAGGGCCTGGTCCTGGTGCATATGGACTGGGGTAGTTGAGGGACAGGAGGGCACCCACATCCTGTGAGGACAAGCTAACTGTGTTTCCCCTGGCTCTTTCTCAGTCCAGAGCCTGCAGAGGACCAGATAGCTAATCCAATTCACACACAGCTAAGAGTTTGAGGATGGTCAGAAAACCAAGGGGTCTGTCCTTAGTCAACCCTTGATGAGGATAGTGATGGAAAGTGCCAGCACAGGACCTTTTTACTGGCTGCCCTGGCTCTCAGCCTTTGCTTAGAGCCAACCACAGTCTTGGCCCCTTCCCCAGCACCCCCTCATCCATTCTGAGTCCCACTGTGGAAAGCAGTGCATTCTCTCCTTGCCCAGGGTTTCTCAGTGTGGCCACCTCTGTGCTATGAGGGCAGTTAGAGCTGATGCCATTGGAACCTAATTCCCAAAGATCTGTATAGCTATGAGGTTGAGAGAGTGAACAGGAGCTTTTGCCAAGGTGCCTGTCACTCCCTTCTGGCTGTGTGGTCATGCTTCTTGGAGAATGCTCTGTAGGTGGCAGTGGAACTGCTGTTGGTCTGGCTGGGTTGTGGTCCCCGCCCCGTGTCCCCATCAACCCGGCCATCTGTGCGCCTTCTGCTGGGCTGACTGCTGACCCCTCTGGGCAGGTGAGTGTGGGCCTATGATTCCTCTGAGTCTAGGGCTCCCCTCACTGTATCCTGCTTCTTTGGAGAAGGAGTGGTTATGTTCCAGCCATGTGTCTGATACATTCACTTTTTAATTTCCCCCTATTTCATTACGATGTTTCCTTCCTTATGATATTTCATTTCCTTCCATCTGGCACTGTAAGATTCTTACAGTATGAAATTTAAAGTGAAGATGATGAAGATGATATTATTGGTTGGAATGGACTGTAGTAAAAAATCTCCCCAACTAAAACAATCTTTTGTAAATTTATTTTTTATTATTTTTATTTTTTATTAAATCATAAACACATAGATCATGTATACATTAATGCATTTATGGGGTACAATGTGCTTATTTCTTATGGAATTAGGAACACTTACATCACACTGGTTAATATATATCTCATCTCGTTTACTTAATTATTGTGTTAAGATATTTATACTCTATACTAATAGATCCGACATGTACCCTTGCATTATGCACCATAGGTGTGATCCCACCATTCACCCTCCCTCGATCTGACCTCCCTCCTCCCCTCCCACCCCCCCTCCTCCCTCCTCTGTCTTGGGCCATAGTTGTGATCTATTCTTCATATGAAAGTGTGAGTGATTGTAAATTGGTTTCATAATAGTATTGAGTACATTAGATTTTTTTTCTTCCATTCTTGAGATACTTTACTAAGTAGGAAACTGCTATCTGAATTTTAATATCTCTTGCCATGCTTGGGAAGTTCTCCTCAATTATCTCTTGGAGTAGAGTATCTGTGCCTTTTGGACCATCCTGTTCTCCTTCAGGGATTCCTATGAGGCGAATGTTTGCTCTTTTGGAGTGGTCCCAGAATTCTCTCAGGGAATGATTCATTTTTGCTCTCCACTTCTCTTCCTCTTTGAGCATTTGGGAGCATTCAAAAGCTTAGTCTTCAATGTCAGAGATTCTTTCTTCTGTTGCTGAGGGATTACACTGTATTTCTCATATCTTGGAGGGCTATAATTTCTTTTTCAATGTGTCAAAGTCTTTGGTGATTTTGTCTTTGAACTCATTGAATTCTTGAGACAACTTTTGAGTTATTCCTAGAATTTCAAATTCCAACTTTACTTCCATTCTGTTAAGCTTATTTGCCATCCAAATTCTAAACTTGATTTCTGACGTCTCAGCCATTTGTTTATGAAGGGGATCTTCTTTGTCATTCCCTGGGGGGTTGATCTATTCTGATTATTCGTGTTGCCAGAGTTTTTCTGCTGATTTTGCCCCATGATTATTTTTTCACTTTTTGGCTAGAGAAACTGGCAAGGTGAAATTGAATTGAGGGTTTCTGGAGTTAGAATTAACCAGACCTTTACTAAAGAACTGGAACCTGTGATTGTGGCTTTTCCCTTAGAGCTTTAGAAATGTCCCATTCAGAACTACTGCCTGAAACGCTGGGCACCTGCTTGGTGTGGTGGGGCTAGATGGTACTAACCAGTATTCAGCTAGTCTCTGTCTAATCCTAGTGAATCAGTGGCTTTGGGCTGAAATCTCAGCTGTGGAGATATATAAGCAACTAAGATACCCCACCACACACACACAGGCGACAACTGAAAGAGGAGAATCCCACACTCCTACAAGAACACAACCAGGGTACAACCTTAGTGGGTCCCTGGGTGATCGGCCCAGGTCAAGAATTCCAAACCAATTTTCCTGGTCAACAAACACCCATCAGGTGGGAGAGTTCAAAAGGTCTTCAGCATCTAGGCAGCGGGAGTCCACTGGCAGCTCAATTTGACCCCAGTGGGAGGGACTGTGGAGCCGCCACCACTGTCAGGGGCCACTGTGGGTACTGCTGTGTGCAGGTTGCAGGAGCCAGTGGGGAGCTGGAGGGCGTTGCCACCAGTCACAAGGGTCACAGGAGCTATGTGGGGAATCAGAGGTTGGATCTGCTCACCCTGGACCCAAGGAGCCAGGTGGAAAGCCAGAGGGCTGAGTCCCCGGCCTTGGGGGCCTCAGGGGTTGCAGGAGCCAGGCACAAGTTGCCAGGTACGTGCCACAGGTTTCAGGAGCTGGGAGGGAAGCTGAAGAGAGGAGTTGCCGTCCCCAGCCCCAGGTGGCAAGAGGCAGGTGGGAGTCGCCATAGGCGGGCCATGGGTTTCAGGGGCCGGGTGGGAGTCCCTGGCCAAAGGGTGTGGGTCTCAGGAGCCAGGCAGGAGTCACCAATTGTGGGCTATGGGTCGCAGATGCCAGGAGGGAGTCACTGGCCACTGGCAGTGGGTCTTAGGAGCCAGGCGGGAGTCAGGGGCCGAGGGTTACAAGGGCCCGGTGCGAGTCGCTGGCTGTGGGCCGCAGGTCTCAGGTCCCGAGTGGGAGTTTCCAGCCGTGGCCCGCATGGATCACAGGAGCCGGAGTGGGCAGTTGCCAGCGCTGGGCTGCATGGGTCACAGGAGCCAGCTGGGAGTTGCTGGCTGCGGGCCATGGGCCGTAGGAGCCAGGTGGGAGTCTCGTCTATGGCCATTGGTTACAGGAGCCTGGCATGGAGCTGAGCTGTGCCCCCATGGCTGCTGAGCTGGGGAGCCGGTGGGCCACAGTCCCCAGTGGTCAGTAGAGGTCCCGAGCTATGTTCTTTCCAACACAGGCAAGTCTCTCTCCCCTTGTGATTCCCCACCTCTATTAAAGTTACAGTTTCAGCTCAACTGTCCCACAGCTCATGAGGTGCTCTGCCCTAGCAAAAATCTGCCTAGTGCTTTGGATTTTGCAGGAGGTAGTCTTCTAGACCGCCAGGAGAGAGGGGAGGGGTGGATTGGGAGTTCAGGAAGGTAGGGAGAATATTAGATGAACTTTTGGCTCAAGCAGTAGACTGCCTGGGCTCGCAGCAGTATCTCTCCATGGAGGGAGTCCGGTCCCTTAGTGGCTTTCTCCCCTTGGTGAAACAAAAGGTCCTCTGTTCTCTACTCACCTCAAGCCGCTCTCCTGGGGGTGGGGGGTGGAGGGAAGGATTCCTGTCCTCTTTGGGATGGGTTTTGTACCTGAAATTTGTTTCCTTGGAGTCCCAGCTTGTTGCAACAGGGACGATGCAAACTATCAATCCTCTCTCTCAGCTCAGGTCCCGATCTTCTGCTTTATTGGGTTATTTCTGGCCATTATTTCTCCCTCTGGACAGGAGCCTCTGCCGAAAGCTGGCTTCAGTCAGCCATCTTGCCTTCCTCCTTCTGAAACAATCTTTAGAATATTTCTATATTTAGTAATTATGTCATTGTATACAGAGAGATGGCAGAGAAAGATGTACTAAGAAAAACTTGCCTAACAGAGTTGTTCAGAAATGACCGTTACCTCCAGGCAGTGACCTAGCCAAGCTCCTTGTGCCTGGCGTGGGGGTGTGGCAGATCCTCTAAGGAGGTGTTTTGGGTCTGCAGGGCACGTGCCTGAGGAGGGTGTATGCCAGCCAAGTGACCCATCAGAGAATTGTAAATGCAGGCTGGTAGGCTCTTTCCAGCTCACAGAGGTATTCAGTCTGCCTAGGGTGAAGAAAAAAAAAACAAAAAAAACAAAAAAAACAAAAAACAGCCTGGCAAATTGAGCTGTCATTTTAAAGTTATAAAAATTTCAGTTTCTGGTTCTCTTGAAAGATTGGGAGCTTGGGAAGTACAGAGCCACATGCCACATCTCCACCATCTGGGGGCCTAGCCCCAACAGGCCCCCACAACACACACATACACACACACACACACACACACACACACTCGTGTACACACTGGTTACACTGACTCTGCTTGTTCTCTCTCTCCCTGGGTCTTGGAGGCATTTTTGTTGCCACCCTGAACTTAGAGATGTTTTTCCAATTCTAGGATTTAAACACAGAACACCATTATCAGATGGTATCTGGTCTAGACCATCGGAGCCTGTGAGCAGTGGCTTAGAAGGACCACAGAGGAGCTCAGAGGCTCCAGAGTTGGGGTGACCTAGGACACAGGGCTTACTCCCCATCTCCCATAGGACTGGGGCTTGAGAGAAGCCGGGAACAGATTCCACCCTGGGAATGAAGGCATAAGGGTGGGTAAGGGTGTTGGCTGGGCATGCTCTGACCTTTCTGCACCACTGAACATGCTGGGCCCCTTCCTTGTAGACTTATACATGGGGTGCCTCCCCACCTGGCCCTTCCTTTGTAGGTTCTAGCACTTGCCTTCCATGCTTCTTGCCATGTGGGCCTTGGTCCTGCACTCTCCCTCCTCTTCAGGCTTTAGCACCCAGCTGAGGCATTACCTCTTTTGGGATGGTCCGTGACCTCCATCTGGGTTGGAGCCCATTCTCTGGCTTTCGTGATGTGTCCCCCAGAGTTCGTTCTTACCAAAGGTGGGGTCACTTGCTTGTCTGTCTGTCCATGTGCCTCTCCCCTGAGATGTCTGGCAAGTTCTTTGAATGCAGGACCATGTTGGGATTGCTTTTGCAGCCAGTACCGAGCATAGCACCCTGCCGTCACTCCTCTGGGGTCAGAGAGAAAGGGTGGAAAGGTGAATCAGAGAACATGACACTTTGTTCGGCAATCTTATTTCTCCTTTGACCTTCAGAAATTAATCTGGGAGAATGCTGCTGGTCTCAAGCAATTATATATTTAGGTTTTCATGTAAAAATAGTGACTGTTTCAAATGACTTGACTGCTTCAAATGACCAACCCCTCTTTGATTTTCTCATCTGATTTTGGTGTAGGGACCTCTGGAGTGACACATAGGGAGGGCACCCCTTTACTCAGCTCCCCAGATGAAGACTGGCCAGCCTGGGATGCAGAGAGGCCCCTGCTTCCCTGTTTCAAATCAGGAATGTAATTCTTATCCCAACTTGCCACTTCCATATTGTTAAGGGGACCTTCTCCTATTTATCTTGCAATGGTGGTGGCATTTTCAATGTTAAACATGATTCCTGAAAGTTTTTTCTAGTTGAATTGATCTTTCACAAAGCTGACTTCTCTGTTTCCAAATCTCCAAAGATGCAGAACAGTTTAGGATGTGTGTCTCTCTTTATGTGCCTCGGCAACATTTTTTTTACCTGTGTTCTGAGCCACATCCAGCATTGAGGGAGTGTAGGGCCACAGCGGCCTCTACTCAGTGCTGGCTTTGCAAGAGCTTGTCAGAGAATACTCTGTTGCCCATGCTTAATGTGATTAGAAACTATAAATGTGACATTTATGTCCGCGTTCCCACCGTACACTGTGCCTTCCAAGCATTTTCATTCATGCTTCTGCCACTGCCAGGAGCACCTCCAGGACTTCCTCACTCTGAGTTTCCCCTGTCACTCTCGCTGTCTTGGTGGATGAGGCCCATCTCACTTGCTCTGTTCCTGCCTCTTTCCTGCCACCCTCACCCCAGCATGTCCCTGCTGCTGGGGCCACCACCTCTGCTCCAGCCCAAAGCTGCCCACCACTGTCCTCAGCTTCCCAGGAGAGGAGTTTCTTTTCTTCTTTGAGAGAACTTCAGCCAACTCCTACAAAAACAACATAAATTTAATTTGAAAATAAGGAAAAGTATGGAGAAAATAATTTTAAAATTACATTTAATCCCACCTCCCAGAAATGATGCCTCACTCTCTAGACCCACATCCATGTTGATCTGGGTCTAGTTTATGCAAAATTGGTGTCACTTTGTGTTCATTTTTTTGTAGCTGTGCTTGACCCTACATTAAACGAGTTTCTGTTTCTACACTTCAAGAATGTGATTTTTCACTGTTTCATGACATTCTATAAACACAGTTGGCTTTACCAGCAGCCTCCTAGGGATGAGCCAGGTGATGGTCTAACCTTGCCCCTTCTAGCCCGAAGGTCCTGATCCAGCTCACTTTAGCACCAGGCTGTGGACTGCTCAGCCCTGAGCACGCTGCATGCCCCTCCCAGTCCTCAGTCTGGGCCCCTGC
The DNA here is from genome assembly GCA_963574355.1 of Loris lydekkerianus. Classification (NCBI taxonomy): domain Eukaryota; kingdom Metazoa; phylum Chordata; class Mammalia; order Primates; family Lorisidae; genus Loris; species Loris lydekkerianus. The sequence goes on along the minus strand of CAUYPK010063938.1, from coordinate 33,436 downwards.
CTTGTCCAGTTGCCACCCTGAGTGGTCTCCCTGCACCCCACTGGGTCTTTCCCCGGTGCTATTGTAGCATCTCACACCCTCTGTAGACAGGTGTCTGTCTCCTTGCTAACTGTTTGCTCTTGGCTGTGGGGGCTGTGTTTCACTCGTCTCCAAGTGTCTGGCAAGTGGTCTGGAGCTGCTATCAGTGCAGGCACGCAGGACGCATGCTGTGGATGAGTGAGCACACTACCTCCCTGGGAAGACAGTTTTGGAGGTGCCTGGGATTTTCCAACTCTAGATGCTCCTTTACAGGACTGACAGAGCTGTGATGGGGTGTGCTAGACAGTTTGTCAACCTGTGGCTCTCCTGGGCTCTGGGCATCCTGTCTCAGGAGGGCAGCAGCAGAGGAACATAAGGTCTTCAGAGGCCAGAAATCAGAGAGCATATGAGGTGGAGGCGAGCAGGGGCCTGCGCTAGGCCATCACTGGCTTTAGGCACCTCGTTGATCAGCTGTGTGCCTCAGTTTCCCCATCAGTGAATGTGGAAGGGCTCTTGTGCTGATGAGATGAGGTGATCAGTCTGCAGATACATGAAATTACAACACACCAAGTCATGGCTGATCCCAGTAGCAAAAGGAATGCTTTCATTTGTGATCAATATCATGCACCTTACCAGAGTTCTGACAAAGTAGCTGAACTTGAAACTGATATAAAATAATTCTAAGTCTGAAGAAACATTTTAATGTAAGGTACAGATCTGAGAGATGTTTTAAAAAATGGCTTATCATATCCCTGCTCTGCAGTACTGAGCTCTGGGAGGAAACAAAATGCTGTCTTTTGTCCATGTCCTAGGTGAGAACTGGGCGGAGGGAGGGCTCCTGTGCACTGGCCATGTCCGTGTCCTGTGCACCACTCTGAGCCTGTCACCCACTCTGTCACCCTCCTCCCTCTCAGTGACCCGTTTACAAATTCCTGGGTGTACCCTGTGGGGTGGGGGGTGGAGGTGGGGGCGTCTGGGACAGGCAGTTCTGCACAGAGGCCTCAGCTGCCCTGGCCCCTGCACATTCTGTCAGCATTGCCTAGTCTGGTCTTCACTGGGCTCCTGTAAGATCCTTTACAGGCAGGGCTAAAGTCTTGATGGATGAAGTGACAGGTTTCCTAGGGAGTACCTTTATTTCTTGCTGCCTTCTACTTGTATTGTCCAAAGTCTCCTTGAACATTATCTTAATTCTCATTACCATCTGGGAAGCTGGGATTCTTGCCCCCATTGTGCAGCTGAGGAAAGCAGAACCACACAGCACTTACCTGGTTTGAACCAGACCACAAGTAGGACTTGGCGAGTGTGAGCAACTCCAGCTCACGCTGGCTTTGTACTTTGGCCAGCACACTGTCCAGAGAAGTGTCACTTGTCCGTGAACACCAACTGAGGAAGGACTCTTGGAGGGGGCCCAGGGTGTCTGCTCATGAGAGCAGGACAGGTGAGCCTCATCCATCTCAGGGCTGGGGTCTCTGGCCACCTATGCAGCCCTGGAGGTTACTGGCAGGACTGAAGTCAGTTTCCTGATGATAGAAGAAAATTAAAAGAGAATTGATTAGCATTTTAAAACTTATGACTCAGGGGCTGATTATTTAGTAAAAGACGCTCTATACTGTAATACCACTGGAAAAGCACCAGGAAAGCCAGTTAGCAATACGCAGTGTAAACGAGGTTAGAAGAGTGAAGTTTAAAGAGCCCAGATTTTCCAAATTGCCATCCATGGCAGTCAAATATTTCTCCTTACTGTCACTACTGACCACAGTGATGGAGACACCCCTTCTAGGCAGCCTCACATGTCCATGCTGTGCTCATGGGCTCCCGCCCTCTCTCTCGGCTGTTACTGAGTCAGCACACTGAGACTTTTGTTGAATGATTGAAAGCAATGATGTAGCTTGATCTTTTTTTTTTTTTTTTTAATTGTTATCAAAAATGATTCTGCTAAGTGCAACTTGTCATGTAGTTTTCTATAATTTAATATCAGCTAAGGATGAAGAAATACGGAAAGGGTGCTATTACCCTCAGATAGATTTATAAAGTAATAGCTGGCACATTTATTAATAGTAACAACATGGCCTCAGAGATGCCTTTTAGATGTTATTTCTCACCTTTACCTCAATCTTAGATTAATTAGTGATTGCTGACTTAGATAAAGAAACTGGAGTTCAGATAGGTCATGAGATTTGTGTGAGCTCACACAGCTGTGCGAGAGGATCTGGGGTCTACATCAATCAAAAACCGACCAGAGACTTAGACTAGTCTCAAGCGTGTCATAGCTGATTCCCAAAACTTCCTCTATTCCTGGGGGGAATAGAGACCAGGACAGGGACCAGCTAAGGCAAAGGAGGAAGAAGATGATGAGTGAGCCAAGGTGGCAGAGTCCATGTTTTGAGACACAATCAGCTGTGGCCTCAGGGAAATTAGATGTGGCCTCAGGGTGCAGAGTCTGGGCAAAACCATGGACCAGCATCCTTCTGTGCCAGGGGTGGGTGAAGCATCTGGTGTGAGCTCAAGACTCTGGCCCCATTCTCACCTCACCTCTGTTGAGTCTTACTCTGACTTGAGATCTGGAACTGGCAGCTCTGCTCGGCGCAGCCGATGTGCTAAATGACGGGTGAGCAGTGGGTTACTTCCTGCAGGAGTAACATTGGCTCTGCAGATATCAGGATAGTGTGCTTTCCTCATTCGCTTATTCATTCATAATCCAACACATCTTCATGTGCCATGTGCCTTAAATGCTGGAAGGGGTCTTGGTTATGGAGTTTCCTGGTTTACACACATCATATAGAACAGTAGATGCGGGGTCCAGCTAAGATTCAGAACGCTGCTCCCTGGGGCATGTCCTCAAACAGCAGGAGAAACAAAGCTTGGTCCTAGACAATCATAGTGCAGAAAAACAGACACCAAGGAGGTCCACAGGTCAACAGCAAGCGGTTTTGAGAAGAGCAAAGCTGCTGTGGGGAGTAAGGAAATGCTTTTGGATGTCGCGGCCTTCACACGGGGCAGTGTCCGTGTGCTGCCCAGAGGTCCAGGGCGCTGCGGGAAGCCAGTGGCTTTTAGCCATTTCTGTGGTGATAACAGATCCTTCCTAGGTGCTGGAGATTGCCATCCCCTCCCATTACACATCAGCGAGAGACTGACTGAGGCTCAAGGCCCCTGCGCTGCAGCCTTTCCTGTCCGGGGAGTTGGGCCGGCCATCTGCCCCTTGTTACACTGGGTCAGATGTGCTTCTGATCCCACGAGGCACATGTCACCCTGCTCAGGGCCAGTAGCCACACCCATACAGCCAGGACTGATGTCTGTCAGGGTGAGACGGACTCGTCCCATGGAGGCTGCTCTGAGCCAGGCTCCGCAGTGCGGTGGTGCTGAGGGCTGTGCAGGGCTGTGCCCAGCTGCTTCTCCTGTGCTCCGAGGACCGCACTGCAGACCTGGGAATGGCACCAGACCTTAGCTGTGCCTCTGTGTCTTCAGCTCTTTCCTTCATTTTGAATTGTGTTGCTGTTCTCAGGTGCTCCTATAAGTGCTGGACAAATTCTCTGTGAATGAGGGGAAAACTGAAGCACAAATCACCCAGAGAAGTGTTTTCTAATTTGGATATGTGGAAAACAACTCTGGGCAATTTTTATTCTTTATTTTCAACACAGAATTTCTCTGACAGGCCATCATCAGCTGCCTTAGAGCAATAAATCTGAGTCATGTTCTCCAGGTAAAATGGGTCTAATTTCTTGTTGCTGGAAACATGTTTCCCCTCTTGGTCTACTACAGGGGAATGGTGATCCTTAGGGTGTGCTGATCAGATATGGTGGTCAGAACCTCCATCTCACCAAGATGGTCAACAGATTGTAGAGATCTGTGCCTAGTCCATCAACTGCCTATACCAGGATTGGATTTTGCAGACGGACCATCTCAAGTACTCAATATGCAGTACGCAGAGAATGGAGCTCTTTGCAGATGGCAGGGCCTAGAGGCCAAAGCTCAAAGCTCTGTGTAACCTTGAGGCTCTGGTCTGCGTAGGTGACAGGGAGACGATCAGGTAAGGTGACCCTCAGGGTTCCTTTCAGCTGTAGACGGGCTTCCAGGTCGTAAGCTGTCTCAAGGTGTATGCCAGGCCCTGGGGATAAGAATACTTCTCTCTAGAGTTCTAATTTCATGGGATTCCACCAGTAAAATCTTGTTGAAAGCTGTTGTTATATGTACTCTCCATGTTGTTAACCTGCCCAGACCTCATTTTCCTCCTCTGTGAAATGGGGATAGTAATGGCCAGCCCCTAAGGTGTTTGTAGGGATTACAGGTAAATAGTGCCTTGTGTACCAGGCCCTCTGTGGCTGGAAGTTATGTTATTAATATTCTCAATTTTCAGATAGGATCACCTCATAAGGTTGCATTAATTCCCAGTGATCTCTTCACAGCTTGTAGTTGTGGAGATGGGCTTGGAATCTTCTAGAAGCTCCTTCCATCACCCCCTTTGGAGCAGCCTGGGAGGCGAGAGGACAAGAGCCATGGCCTTGGGCATGCTTCCAGTTCAGACCATAGAACCGTTAAGGGACAGCCCTGGTGCCTAGGGGCTGACTGCAGCCGGTGGTCGCCTGCTTAAGCCTGTTTCACACCTGTGCAAACTGGAGACACTAGTGGTGTGAACAGTACATGAGTTAATGCCTGTGTCTGGTATGTGCTGAACACACAGTAAGGTCACTGTTGCTGTGGTTTCATCTTCATGGTAACCTTTAGGCGGCCCCATTCCCACCTCCTTCCTCTTCTGAGCCTCTCCACGTAGGGTCCCATATGTAAGACAGTGGTGAAGTCAGGCCAGGTCTCTAAGGGATCTCTAGCTCCGCATGGCTACTCAGGAGGATTGGCTAAAAATGAAACCTCTTTTCTTATTAAGTTCCCTCCTCTTGTAGGGTCAAACGTGGGCATGCCCCTTATTATACTTGCAGGCTGTGAAGGGCTGAAATTGCCTTTGAATATTACCCCCTTGCTGAAACCTTTTTGTCTTTTTTATGTCTAGACTTGAAAAAAGCGGGATGTGAATAGCACCAGCCTGTTTGCTTAAAGACCCACCTCACATTTGCTCTTTGGAAGGCAAAACAAGTTCATTTCCAAGGCTTCATTCTAGTCATTAACGCCCTTGTCTCCCCACATAATCCTGAGCTATCTGTCCTCCCTACACTGTGGTTGAAGTCTGCCCGAGAGAGACTGGTTTGTGGTGCCTTCATGCTCTTCTCCAGGCTGCACACGTGGCCTCTGTGTCACCTTTGCTATGAGCATGTACGTCAGCCACAGGTTGGCTACAGCTCTGCAGCCAGCTTTACCCTCCTGCCCCTGCAGGAGTCAGAACATAGGGCAGCACATACAAGGCCCACCTGTCACGTCTAAGACACTAGGAGATCCTAAAAATAGGGTGGAGTGATGCTTGTTCAACATCAGTTCTGTGCCTTACATGATGCTAACTATTTTCTGTGCGTTATCTGTGTGTAACAGAGGAGTGCAGAGGAGCAGCAGAATCCACTCATAGCACCAGCTACTTCGTGGCCTTGTTTGCGTCCAGCACTACTCCCTAACTACAAAGTGGCAGTCACTCTTGTTTTACAGATTAACGGCTGTACTTTGGTCCCTGGAGATGACTGAAGGGTCTGAAACAGAGAGGGATGGGCTGGAGCTGAGGACAGAGGGGCAGTGAGGATGTGTCCCAGTGGCCTGTCCTCAGCTCTGTTCCACTGCAGCCCTCACAGCTTCGCCCAGTCATGGTCACAGGCCAGGGAGGCCTCAGTCTACTCCTTGCACACCTGCTGTCAGGTGCGTGGCACCCCAGGATTTCAGGACACATGCAGAGGCACTGTGGATCCCTGAACATCAGAAGGGCAGCAGTCAGGCAGCGAAAAGCAAAGCCAAGGGCAGCATGGCTACTGCAGCACTGGAGAGGCCGAGCCTCACCCTGAGCAAGAGCCGCTCAGTGTCCTGAGGGTACTTACAGGCACCTTGTGTTACTACAATGCATCAGACTTTCTGTTTCATTATTGCAACTCTAAGCCTTAAGTGTAGTCATTTGCTGACCATCTGCTCTGTGCTGTGCAAGCCTTCAGAAGCATCATTGTTTAAAACGTCACAGTCCCTGTCTGTGTGACTGTCAGGGAAAGCAGCACAAAGGTGTACACTTAGTTTAGGGCATTGTTTATGACTTGACAGATTTTATAGAGAACCCCTTTTTATTAAAAAAAAAAAAGAACTAATAATAATTCCCAATTTCATTAATTACTGGCTTATCACAAATCTACCACCAGATAGAACTGCCTTCGGCACGTAGGATGCATGTGTCAGAGCCCTCCTTACACAGTGTCCCAGGACTGCTGCTCACAGGCCTCGCGCTCGGAGTTGTGGGCACGGTGGCAGTGAGCTGCATCCTCCCCCTGAGACACTTGCACTTTCCTAGCGATGTCAAACATACCGACAAAAGAGGACCATAAACAGTGCTCTGGCATTCAGAGGAAGGAATTAGAACCAGAGTCCCCCTTTGTCAGCATGGCTCAGGAGCAGAGCTGAGACACTCAGGACACTGGCAAGAGCCCTAAGGTGGGTGGACATGGTGGGTTTTCCTAATTTACACACAAAGAAATTGAGGTAGGGGACTTCAACGATCTAGGATTCAGACCCAGGTTTCCCTGACCCTAGTGGTTGAGAGTCAGACAGTCCTTAGGTGAGAGACCTTTGCACCTTACAGATGGGTGGTGCAGTACAGACGTGTTTACAGTGCACAGTGACCCACTTTGACATATGCCCCCCCCCCCCAGACCCTCAGGTACTATCAAGCACACTCACCACAGGTACTTCTGTCACCCCCAAAAGTTCTTTGTGCCCTCGTGTGATCTATGCCCGGCGCCCACTGTCCTGTTTGTGCTACTATCGGTTACCTTAAATGTTCTGGAGAGGTTTCTATAAAGGGGATCGTATAGCGTGTGTTCACGTTAGTCTGACCTCACTCACTCAGCATAAGGATTTTGAGATTCATCCACATTGTTGGCATGTAACAATAGTTCATTCCTTTTTATAGTTGACTAGTATTCCTTTTTTTTTTTCTTTTGAGATTAAGTCTTACTCTGTTGCCCTGGGTAGAGTGCCATAGCATCATAGCTCACAGCAACATCAAACGCTTTGGCTCAAGTGATTCTTTTGCCTCAGCCTCCCAAGAAGCTAGGAATACAGGTACTTGCCACAACGCCTGGCTAGCTTTTTTATTTTTAAGATGAGGTCTTGCTCTTATTTAGGCTGGTCCTGAACTCTTGAGCTCATGCAGTGTACTGCCTCAGCCTCAGAGTGCTAGGATTACAGATGTGAGCCACCATACTCAACTACTATTTCATTCTAAAAAGACATCATTATTTATATATCCATTCATCTGTTGATGGGCATTTGGGTTGTGTACTTTTTTGGCTGTTAGAATTAAAGCTACAGTGTACTTTGGGAGGCTGAGGTAGGAGGATCACTTGAGGACAGGAGTGAGACCAGCCTGAGCACCATAATAAGACCCTGTCTCTACAAAAAATAGAAAAATGAGCTGGGCATGGGAGTGCATGCCTATAGTCCTAGCTACGGGGGAGGCTGAGGCAGGAGGATCACTTGGTCCCAGGAGAGTGATGCTGCATGAGCTACGATGACACCAGTGGGTGACAGAGTGAGATCCTGTCTAAAAAAGAAAAAAAAAAAGCTGCTATGACCATTCACATACAACCTTTGAACAGGTGTCTGTTTTCATTTGCCTTGGTGAATACCTAAGAGTGGGATTTTGGGCTCATGTGAAAGGAGAGCAGGAGCCCTTCAGAACCAGGCTCATGTGTGTTCTGGTTCATATGTGACTTGATTCCTGTGGAGGAGAGCGGGGGGAGGGGGTGCACGGCAAAGAGGGTTGGGAGGAGAGAGGCAGGATCTGGGAGATACAGCGACATTGTCGTCATTCGCCCAAGGAGGAGGCAGCCAGAGGCCTGCCCCAGGGTGGGAGGCAGGCAGGTAGGGCATAGGGACAATGGATGTGAGATGGGCAGGGTCAGGTGCTCTGCCTGGTGACTGCCTAGACCTGGGAGAAAAGGAGAAGGAGGAATCTAAGGTGAGCCTTGGCCCCGTGAGGGCTGGGTGGGGCAGAGGACCGATGAGTTTACTAAGAGAAGCCAGCTCTGTCGGTGTGTCTGGTTTTAGATATGTCGAGTTTGAGATGCCAGTGGGAAGCTGTAGCTGTAGAAGAACTAGAATTTTTATAAAGGTCTTCCTTATAAAAAATACGCTATCTCAGGTATGCCACAGATTGTCTCTGTCTGGGTGGGCATTGTGCTCATGTTTCAGATGACAATCTGACACTTGCACTAATCATGACACCTTCCCAGGTCACCTCTGTTGTGGCCAAGATACCACAAGTCACCAGGTCCTGTGGTGCAGGCAGAGTCCAGGGTGACCTGTGTGCATTTGAGCTCTTTGCTAGAGACTGAGAGGACATTTGCCAGGCCTCCTGTGACCTGTGTCACAAGAAGGCTTCACTCTGTTGATCACAGGGCCACATCTGCTTTGTCAGTGCATGCCTGATCCCACCACACACAGCTTCTGTGGGCTCCTATGAAGTGGGGAAATGCTGAGCCTCTATTTCCCCTCTGAGGGGGGTACAGGCTCTGATGGTGATGTATCCTGGCCTGTGGGGAGGTGGGGTGATGACAAGCCCTCCCCGGGCTACCCCAAGGCCCAGGAGCAGCATCTGAGTCTGATGTGCCCATGCACCAGCTGTGCAGAGAACCCTCAGGGCATGGGCACACGTCCTGGAAGGCAGAGAAATTTGCACCCTAAAATGGAAAGATTTCTGTCGAGGAAGATTGATGCAACGTGGCCAACTTTTATTGGTTCAGGTCCACTTAACAGCATTTTTATACAAGGGGATTTTTATTTCCACAGAGACCAAATGACTAAAGCACAGTGGTCAATGTACCCAGGCAGCTGGCAGCATACCACGGTCCTCAAGCAGCCTTTCAGCTGGTTTACCAGTCTGATCTGTCTGTAGCTGTTCTAACAAGAGCTATTTTAGGGTTTGACTCTGTTGGTTCTTTGGCTTCTGATTAGCTTGATGAAGGAGGCTGCCACGGCCCTTCCAAAATCCGGATGTTAAAAAGCCTTTCGTGGATTTCTCTTGCTTCCTTTCTTTATTGACATACTAGGAAAAAATCTCTCTGGGCTTGGAGTGAGAGGATGGGTTTGTGTACGGGCTCCGCCTGGTGTCACTAAGTGGATTCGGACCACTTGCTCCCTGGCCTGTCTGCTGTGGTGTGAGGTGTATGGGAAGGCTGTGCTCTTATTACAGAGCCATGGCCTGAGGTAGGGGGTCTGGCTTCTGGTTACCTAGAACTGGGGAGAAAGCCGTGCCTCGCCCTCCTCTGCTCTGGACACCCCTGTGTGTGCACAGGGCTCTGGCTGCCCTGACTTGGGCTCCAGCCACACCTCCCGGTAGGCTCCCTGGGAGGACTTGCTAGTGGCCCCAGAGACCTGCCCCTTGGCAGTCACTTCACTGCTGGAGCCACAGTCTCCTCATCTGCTTTTTGAAGATAAAGCCCATTTCAAGGATTAAATATGGAGGGGAATGAACATAAATGAGTTACATATGTCATCACTTGATCACTGCAGTCAGCACATATTCCCTCCCTCCATGGTTTACTATCTTCCTCTTCACCTTCCTCAGTTCCTTTTTTGTGTGACCTTTTGGATTTCCTCTCTCCTGAGAACACCCTTTGACCTTCCTTCCACTTGGGACCACCTGCCTGTCTGTTTAGCCATCTACGGGCAGCAGTGGGGAGGTGGACAGTCCTTGGCAAGGCCTGTGAGCGCTGCTTGTCTCTCCACTTCAGTTCTTCCCAGTCCCTTCTGCCTGCCTAGACTGCTCTGCTGGGCTTGAGCTGGCCTACAGGTACCACCACGCCTGACCCTTTGCAGGTAATGTTCTCCAAACCTGGGGTGGTTCTGTACCTGCTCCCCTGGCCTGCATGTCTGAACCTGGACAGCGTCTCCCCAACTCCCCCCAAGCTCCTCAGGCAAAATTGGCTGTTGCTTTCTACCCTCTTGTAACTTCCTGAAGGTCCCACATCGTAGCACTTAACACAACCTCCCAGAAACGTAGCTGTCTGGCTCTCTGGGGTCCGTCTTGCCAAACAGGAGGGGCCTGTTTCTGACTCATTTAATGTCCTCATGTACCTAGCACAGGGTCTACAACCTGACAGCTATTCTCTGAGTGCAGCTTTGCTGATCCCAGGGTGGTTTTCCCCTAGATTCCTGCCCTAGACTGAGCCCTGGGCAGCAGCCCTGTGTAAACCACAGTGTTGCTGCCTGCCTGCCCGCACGTGCTAGCCAGTGGAGTTGCCTAGGACAGTGAGGCCGTGCAGGACCTCACAAGACTATAGCTGGGTGGTCACACCAGTCTGTGTCTTACGGGGACAGTGTGCAAGCTATTGTGCAAGATGATTCAAATTACATGAATGTGATGGCAGTGCAGCCCTTGGCTGTGGCACCTGCACCTTAAGAGGACCCCTGCAGAGGTCTGTCTGCTGCGGGCTCTGGGGAGCAGAAGCAGGCTGTGACTGCCACACGCCACTCCTTAATCTGCTCCCCAAGCTAGTTACTTAGAAGAACATTAACAGGAGCTGAAATATGCCTGAGAGTTTGCATTTAAGGAAATTTGGAACCATAGCTACCTGCCTTGACAGGTGCTGCTGGTCCTAGTCTGAGCTCCTTTGCCTGGCAGTTGCTGTGGCAGCAGATTTTTCTAGCTTACTGTGCACTAAGCATGACCCTTTGGGAAAAGCAATTCTGTCCTTAAAAGAATAGCAGAAAACCAATAGAGGGTCAGATAGGTACTTTAGTCTTAGTACACGTATCCCTGGAATATTCAGGGAACCCACCCTTAGAGACAGAGCAAATCTGGAGAAAGGTTGAAATGATTTCCAAGAGGCTGTGGCCAACATCATGTTGTTCCTGGGGCGGGGAGGGGGCGCAGAGACCTCCGACCTCTGCCTCCTTCAGCTAGGGGTCTTCAGGACCGCCCTGCGCTGCTCTCTGGTAGCGTGTGTATGTGTGTGTGTGTGTGTGTGTGTGTGTGTCGGGGGACCAAGATGAAGAAACAGCTTTGATACAACTAAGACGAGGATGTGGGGGAGACAGAAGCACCTTGATATTAGTGGAAGTGAAATATCACTTATGAACACAAGACAATGAGTGAATATAATACACAAAACAGCTAATATTTATCTGGCATTTTATACTTCACAAAATGTCTTCATAAAAGTTATCTTCTTTGATCTATATTATAACTTCCTTTCATAGACATCATTTTTTATAACAGCATTATTGAGATTTGCTGTATATGCCAGGCAATTTATCTATTTAAATGTACATTCAGTAGTTTTTAGCATATTTACAGAGTTGTATAAGCATCACCACACTCCATTTTAAAACATTTTCATTACCCCCCCAAAGTAACAACTATACTTTTTTTGAGCACTGATTATGCGTCAAGGGTGCAAATTAATTCTTCTAAATCCTGACTAACCCCACAGTGTAGAATGTCCATTTTGTGGATCAAAAACTGAGGCAGAGACACTCGGGTATCTTGCCTCTGACCAAAAGTTAACAGGTGAAAAAGAGCGGGTTGGAGTCTGTTGTGTGTTGCTTCAAGGCCCACTGCCCCCTCCTCTCCACTGCTCTCCACCCCAGTTGCACCCCACAGCTGGGAGGTGCCCCATACAGCACCCCATGTGTAGCCAGGAGCTGCGGGAGCTCCCGTCTACTGACTTGGAACCCTGCCCTCCCCTGCACTGAAGAGGCCGTGGGGACAGAAGCATTGGCTTACTTTTGCTGGTCAGCTGCTGGGGTCCAGTGGGCCAGACTGTTCTGTTAGATGGAAAAGCTGCTTCCTGGAGGCCTGTGCGGAGGGGTCAATTAGAAATGACCCCCGATGCAGGAACCCAGCCTGGTTCTACCTTCTGCAGTTTGGAGAGGAAGGGCAGCTGGCAGACAGTGGCATTAAGAGTGAGTCTCATTTTATTGAGCACTGTTTTCTGTGCTGAGGAAAGAAAGTATTTAAAGGTCCTTAAAGGTTCATGCATAGAAATACAAGATACAGGGCTGTGCTTTCCACAGCCATGCTGGCTGGGGGAGGGCCGTGCTCCTGGTGCTTTGACACTGCACAGCTGCCTTCTCCATAGCATCTTAGTTCAGCTCTGGCCTTCAGAAGTGTCACTTCATATTTTCCCTCCAATATGGGATAAATATGTATAAATGTTATGTGAACTATTATCAGTGTTTGAGGAAATATTCCTGAGGCTCTAGGCGCAGGCACCACTCATTGACACACACAGTTTTACTTAGCAGTGGTGTGTTGTAGACAGAGACACACAGATGACCGAGACTGGCCCTGGCCTCAGGGAAGACCCACCCAGACAGTAATGATAGGGTGGATGGGAGGGGCAGTGCAGGGGGCAGGTGAGCAGTGGGCAGCAGGGACAGGGGCCTGGTGAGGGCTCATTCCCAGCTGAGAGGGCCCCTGAGCTCAGGTGCTCTGTGGACGTAGGAGAAATGACTTAGAGGCTGGCTCTGACAAGCTCTCCAGTGGCTTTTGCTCTTAGGAGCTCAGTCACCTCTCTGTAAAATGAGGGTAGTGACATGGGGTTGTGGGTATACAATGAGATCATGCATGTTCAGGGGCTTTCTCAGCACAGGGTGGGGGTCTTTTCCCTGGCCTCCCCCTGTGGGACAAGCCAGACTGAGACAGATTTAGGAACCAGGGCGTGCAGACCACATGTCGCTTCTGAGAAGCTGTCCCTGCGGTAGTAGGCGTCTGTCGCCTGGTAGCCACAGCAGTCCCAACCCTTGGCCGCCTCCAAACACCCAGCCTCCTGCTGCAGAAATAGATGGGCCTGAGCAACCTCCAGTCTACAGTGAGGATTCTAAAAAACTAATTGCCTCAGAATTGTAGAAGATTAGAAGAGACCCGAGGTCTAGCTCGCGCTTGCACCTTCCCGAGTCTCTCCCACTGATTGATCTTCTGGACTATGCAGGGGGCAGAGAAGAGGTCCCAGAGACCCCAGCTTGTTTACATGCTGCACTGACCCCTGATGAAGCACCCTGTCCCTATCCCCATAGCGTGTGGGACACAGCTGACTGTGGGGGACTGGGCTGCTTGTCAGCATGAGAATGATGTGATTCCCAAGTGCCCTGTCGGGCCTGTGCCCCAGGTCAGGTGACAGGGATGGCTCTCTGGACCCTTTTGGTCATCACTTGCTGCAGGCTCCAGGCTCTCCCGGTGTGGCTTTGAGTTCTCCGTCTTTCACTTGCCCCTCTGTGGCCTTGGGCAAGGGACCTTGTTCCCTGCGGCAGGCAGATGTGCCCTCTCCCAGTTGCATGACAAAGCATGTGGGTGCAGTCTGCACCGGGCACCCATGCTGTGTGTGGGCACAATCCCAGATGATGCTTTGGGCGGAGCACGTAGAGCTTTGACTTTAAAATACAGCTTATCTTTTTCCTTTAATTAAAAGTAATAATGAGGAAGGGTTTCTCTTTTTACCGTAATAGATCTGTGAGGCTTAACAAGAAAATGATCTTCCCTTTGGTGTGAGCTGAGCCAGACATCAGTGTTCACTCCATTTCCTTGTCCGCCATTCAGAACGGACGACCCTGGGGGGCGGCTGCTTCCCATCCACGGGGCATCGGCTGGTATCTGTGTAGTCAAATAGATTCCCATGAGACGGGCCACATAAATTTAGAATACCAGTCTTACAACTAACAATTATCTCCCAATGAAAGTTCAATTTAATTATATGTGGATAGTCCTTTTAAATACGACCCTTGATTTGTATTTAAATGTCATCACTATGACTTCCCAGTGCGCTATCAGCTGCTCAGAGACTGAATCATATGATGCGGTGTTTTAAAAGCCACTGCTTTTTTATAGACTCTTCAAAAATCATAGCACTTTTTTTAGTGCCAACTCTTAACTATTATTGTCACATTTGCCCATAAAGTTAAACATGAAAATTGGCATTCAGTAATATTTGACTCCGATTCATCAGCGCTGAATCAAGTGTGGTGAAGCGGGCTGTGGGGGCAGGAAGAGCATGGTGTGGAGTCACTAGCTGGGGGCAGAGCTGAACTCGGTATTTGAAATTAAGCTCTTCCGGGGCCTTGGCCTTTTCCTCCAGCCATAGGTTGTTTCCTAAACCTCTCAGTACTTCAGTCCCTTTGTCAGTGACACAGGATCATAATCCTAACGGCAGCCAATATTGATAGAGGGTAATTTTTGTATGAGGCCCTGTGCTGACCATTTGTGCTGTCTTATTGAGTCTGCACAATCTTGATTAGCCCCAATCAGATGAAAATACTAATCTTCAGTGTTTGCAACTTTAATTGTGAGGTGGAACACCTATTCCAGGAGGGAGATGTTCTAACAGGGTTTATATGGTTGCACAAGCCTGATGGCATGTTTTATAAGATCCGTAGAAGTCCTGTCCTGGAAGACTGTGTGGGCGGGTCCTCTCCTCCACCTGGAATTCCAGTCTGTCCCTTCAGCTGTCCTCAGGGATCGAGTCAGGGTGTCAGTGAGCTCCCACATGAGCCTCGTCTTCACAGTGACCCATGACCCAAGATGCAAAGATGCTGAGGAGTGTGTGGGAGAGACTTGGAGGACTGCGGGAGCCCCTCCTTGGAGCACCCAGCCCAGCTCGAGTGTTGCTCCCTAGGCCAGCAGGTGGCCATGGCAAGGACTGGCCTCCTGTGCATTCACTGCAGAGTCCTCTCGTTCCTGGGAGCGTGGGAACCAGAGACTGGGTTCTTGTCCTTGGCCAGATGCTAAGAGTGGGTAATACTCCTTATCCTTGGCACAATGCCCTTACTTTATTAAAAATCGAAACAACACACGTACGGTGCATCTTACAAGGGTACCTGTGAAACTTAGTAAATGTAGAATATAAATGTCTTAACACAATAATTAAAATGGGCGGTGCCTGTGGCTCAAGGAGTTGGATGCTGGCCCCATATCCTGGAGGTGGCAGGTTCATACCCGGCCCCGGCCAAAAGCTGCAAAAATAAAAAATAAAATAAAATAAAATAAAAAAATAACTAAGAAATTGCCAGGAAGGCTATGTTAACCAGTGTGATGAAAATATGTCAAATGGTCTATAAGACCAGTGTATGCATGATCGCATTAATATACACAGCTATGATTTAATAATAATAATAATAAAAAAAGATGTTTAAAAAAATCAAAACAACAATAACAGTAAAACCACTCTGGCAAAGAGTCGTTGCTCAAAAGAGGTATTAACCACAATGGGCAGGCTTCTGGGCAGGGGCTGTGTGCTGCCACCCCTCAGGAGCCCACCCGGATGACCACTCCCTCCAGCACCTGTGGCATAGAGGAAGAAGGTACCCCCTGAGGGGCATATGCCAGCTTTATTTCCAAAGACTGTGCTTCCCAACCATTTTGTTCTGATTTTCCAGAAACATCAGCCACAGTTCTGAATTCTCTTTGGACCCTTTCTAGTGGGTGGGGCTGCACAAATATTCTCTGATGTATGTTGCCCCACCCTGGTAAAAAAAAATCTCACCTGTGTGTTCAACCTTAAGCCCAAAGTGGGTGCCCCAGGGTAAGGTCTGCCCTGGCAGGCAGGTGGACTCTGAGAGGCTGTGTGGGGAAAGTTAATTTGGCAGCAAAGTTGTACACGTATTGCTTCGTCGTCGTCGTCATTATGAAGGTGGCTGCTAGTTGAGACCGTGGCTGTCAAGCTGTTCAGGAGCTAAGCTGATCTTGAAGCCTGTTGAAATGGGGGAGTGGTGGAGCCCACTGCTGACACTGAGTAAGAATGTTTGAATCCTCCCTGCTGTCCCCTAGAGGCAGGCAGTGCTGATCACGCTCCACAGAGATGTGCAGGGCCGTGGAGGGCCTTGCCCCAAGGTCACCTCCAAATCAGGCAGAGCTGGGAATGCTGCCCAGGTGGTCAGCGCCAAAGCCTGAGCTCTGTCCTTGGCTCCCTCCCCTATGGAGGTGACAGCAGCAGATGGTCTCTCCCTGTCTTTCCTCCAAGCCTCTGCATTTTGTCTCCACCATTCAACCTGGGTTTCCACAAGCTGGGTCAGTTCCCCTTATAAGCTGTTGTCAACTGAGCACCTGCCATCCTGGAATGCTCTCTGGCAGCACCCTGCTGTAGCTGACCCTCCATACACACCTCTAAAGCTGCCTCCCATCACTGTGGAGCTCTGGTACCCACAAAAGCAGCAAGGCTCAAAACAGGGTGGCTTCAGCCCTCAGTTAAGTGTCCTGCAGTTATGTAGCTGGACTTAGAGCCAGCTCGCTACTAGGGCAGCTACTGGGGTACCCAGGCCAGTAGACCTCCCTGGAAGGCATTGTACATGATACAGCAGTGTCTGCAGGCAGGTGGTGAGCTCCAGTGTGAAGACTCCTCTTCAGGAAAACACCTTGCAATTTCCCAGGTTAATAGTCACTGACATCACTTCCTGCAGTGGAGAAGTAAGAAGGAGGGGTTAGGATTAGAGCTGTGCCAGGACATGGGCAGAGGCCTGGAGGGGCTGGCAAGTGCTCCACAGGGACTTGGGGAATAATCCTTGGCTCTTAGAGTCAGATGGATCTGAGCTGGAATCCTGGCAATGGGGTGCTATTCTGGGTGACCCTAGTTGAGTTACTTAGTTTCTTGGTATCTCAGTTTTGTAACTGCAGGAGATGGGATACTGCCTTGGGGGTGCTTCCCAGCATGGCCATCCCAGGGCTGCCCATGCGGGGGTGGCTGCACACTAGGGAAATGGTGGGCCAGGCCATGGTGGGCGGGTCTATCCTGTGTGGCTCTGCCGACAGCGGAAGTAAGAAGTGGTCTACTTTGAGGAGCTTGGCCTCAGCAAAGGAGAGCCCAGGAAAGCTGAAAGTGAAACTGAGAGGGCTGAGAGTGAGAGACTCTTAGCATGAGGCCACTGGCCCTATGATGCCGGGCAGGGGACCTGTGCATCCAGGGCATCACCCTGTCATCTGTAATGTGAAGCAAATTGCAGGCTTTTCCCGACTGGTGCAAGTTAAGCAGGAAGAATGTGTAGAAAGCACCTGGCGCAGGCTTGGTGCATAGTAAGTGTCCCTTCGTTTTGTTTTTTTCCTCTTTTTAATTTTATGGGCACTGTTGGCCACAATTTTGTTACAGTTGGAGGTGGGTAACATAGGGTGCTTATTCAATGAGGAATTATTGAAAAGTACCCCCCAGGTGACCAGATAAATGCAGTCCCAGTGGCTGCCTCTGCCAGTGTGTATTCTGACCCCAAGGTTGCTGCCTGCTGGAGTTTTCTCTCCCTTCTGTGTTCAACAGGAAGAAGCCTGGGACTGGGGACTATTTTCACACCCAATTGAAGAGTTAAAATTATTAGTTCCTTTTGAGTTATTATGCAATGAACTTAAATTGGCATTTTTAGTGAAACTTCAGAAATATTCTGACTTTCCATTTGAAGAGAGCTCTGGTGGGCTCCAGGGTATCTAGGAGGTGAGGAAGTAAGAAGGGCTTCTGCAGGGTGGGAAATGCTCACTCTCAGAGCTGGGTAAGCACCTGGAAAAGGCGGTCAGTCCCAAGGATAATTCAGACCTGTAAATGAAAACATCAATGAGCTGGCACTTTCGTTTTACTACCAAATATTAAAAATTGATCTTTGCCATTTGTGGCAAGGGTGCCCAGAGAGGTGGGTGCCCGCTGCGCCCCTGGGGAAGGCCTCTGTGGAAGCTGCACAGGAGCCTGGCACCCTACACCTGCACCTCACAGACCGTGCACTCTAAGGGTGGTGGTTCTAGTTCTAGATGCAGACCCAGGGGCCAGTCCTGAACGCACACAGAAGCATTCAGCACAGAGATGTTTGTCTGGGTTGTTTTTATAATAGTAATTTTTTTTAATAGAAAAGACTTCACAGTTCAAAAAATAGAGGAATTGTTATGTAAATTATGACACATCCATATGATAGAATATTTTGAAAATAAATTTTAATGATATGAAAAGTGTTCATGGTATGTTAAGAGAATAAAATAAGACTTCAAATTATATGTGTATATATAATAACACATAAGGATTTGTACATGTATAATGATTTAAACTACATTCAAGTACACATACAAGGTCAGACAATAAAGCTTGTGAACTCATCCTAGAAAAAGTGCTATATACCTTGTTGCTGAATATCACTATGGTCACCTTCGATGTACTCCCCATGGGAAACTATGCACCCACACCAGGACCTAGACCACACCTCAGAGCAGTTTTCCTAGGACAAGTTTGCAAATTTAATTGTCAAACCTCATGCGATGACAGTGGTGATAGTCATTCTAGAAAAAGAGTTCCAAAATTATTTTGAAGGGTGGACTAGGTGCACACTTCCCGAGGGGAGTACTTTAGAGGTGACTGCAGTGTCATTCAACAATGAGGTATGTAGCACCTTTTCTAGGATGAGCTTGTGAACGGAATTATCTGATCTCATACTTAGGGAAAATACTATAGAATTAAGATATTAACATTAGAGTGTAAAATTGGATTGCTATTCTTTTCCTTCTTATGCTTCTTTCTATTACTCAATTTTTTACACTAAGCTACCTACTTAAATAACAGAGATCAACAAATGTGTTTTTTGACCAAGTGTTTGTGCCACAAAGGCACCGTGCTGGGTGCTCACACAGCGGTGACTGGCGCCTGTGGGCTCGGCTGGACCTGCTTCGCTAAAAGCTGTTAGCTTAGGGTACCACCGTGCTTCTTCCCACGCTGTCGTGGCTACCAAGGCCTCTTCTTTGGGTTTAATCTTGTGTCTTTGCCCCTTTAACGGTAGTTCCTTCTGCCTCTTAGTTAAGGGACAGCTTCAGAGGGAAGTTGGAGCGCAGCTTTTCAGAATAATTCTGGCCCTGGTGCAGTCTCCGTGATGATCCAAGGCACCCACTTCTGTCCCCTGACTGATGAACTCTCCGTCATCTCTCAGCTGGATTTGAACAAAACCCCTCCTTCCCTCTCTCCTGCATTCATCCATGTAATGCACTTTTGTTGAGCACTTACTGTTGGTCTGATTTTGTGCTGAGAGGTGGGACCAGCCCCAGCCTATGTGAACATGGTGGTCTGAAGTGGAGACAGGCTACAGAGGGTCGGTAGAGCTTCCAGACACAAGGGTTGTGCGCCTTCCACATACCAGACGCTGTGTCTAGGGACCCAGGCAGAGCTGGGCATAGTGCAAGGCCTGGTAGGCAGTAAGGAGGCAGAGGTGAGCACTGGCTTGGGGCGTCAGGGAAGCTTTTTATTCACTCACTCATTTATTCCCCCTCATTATTTACTGATCATTCTCCTCAGCCTGGGGAGACTGGTAAACAAACACAAGAGGATCTCTGTCCTCAAGGAGCTAAGTTCCAATAGAGTTGGTAAACAATTAACAAATCCAAAGCTAAATCTTTAAGCTCATGATAAATGCCCTGACAGAAGTAAGTTGGCTGCTGCTGCAGAGCATGAGGCAAGGGGTGAGAGAGAAGCAGCTGCAGCGCGTTGCGGCCTGGGGGCTTCTTTCTTAAGCTGCAACCTCAAGAGTGAAGGAATCTGGTGGTGCCAAGGACCTGGAAAAGAACATTCCAGGTGTGGGGGCAGAGAGTGCAAAGGGTGAGGCAGGGAGAGTCTGGTATATTCCAGAAACTGTCAGAGGGTCAAAAGGGCCAGATAAGCAATGCAGGGGGTGGGGAGTGCTTGGAGGAGGACGTGATTTTGAGCAGAGGCCTGCAGGGAGGATGGGCAGCAGCTCCAGACACAAGTGGGGCCCGAGGCACAGGAAGCTGGGTGTGGCAGTGTGGGCGCTGGGCAGCAAGTCCACCCGGCCAGAGAGGGATGTGCACAGAGCATGAGCTGCGAGTGCCCTGTAGGCTTTTAGGATCTTCAGGATGATTATCCCCAAGCAGTTTAATCCCAGTCTGACCCACTGTCTGCCTTACCCTGTCCCAGAACTGAAATTTTCATTTGGGGTAACGTGGGTCTTCTCAGAGATGGAAATCTATGACTGTGTCTTCAGTTCCAAACTGTGTATTAAACCAGCTCTGAAGTCAGGGCCACCTTGGGAGTCTATTATTTCATTTTCTTGGAATGAGTCTGTTGTGAGTTACTAACAATAACGATTCATTATCCTGTTCTCACGCCAGCTTGCACTGATTCCCCGACAGCCGGCAGAAGGAATTGCCCTTCTGATTAATCCTCTGCTATGTTTTTCTACTTCTTAGAATGGCGATTCAAGTGGACAAGTTCAACTTTGAGAGTTTCCCAGAATCCCCTGGGGAGAAAGGGCAACTTGCAAGTCCAAAGCAGCTGGAAGAGGAGAGGCAGGAAGCCCGAGGCCTGGAGATCAGCAGCAGATTGGACATTCGCTGGGGCATCATATCCTTTTCACGGTGACCCACCTGGGACCTTGAAGGAGCCCTGTCTAGGGCTTCTGACCACTGAGAAGGACCCAAGAGGTGTTTAGCTATTGAATTTCAACCCCAGATAGCTCAAAAATGCCATGGTAAGGAGACGTGAACCAACGATTGGCCTTTTCTTAACCTGTTAACACTTTGAAGGCCCTACTTTGTGAAATATTGATTGGGTGTGAGGAAAGGTCTTCATAGAGCCGGTGGTGTTCTTATCTCTGGGTCATGTGTTTCTTACCAACCTTGATATTCATGCTAGTGACAAGTTCTAATGGTCACCTATCAGGGCTGGGCTTGAGGAGTTCACAGACGGACAGCTGAAAACATGGGTGCAATTGTCTAAGAAACTGAAAGCTAGTTGTACGGCTTACCAAGGCATGAAGATGAGAGAAAGACTGAGAGAGATTTCAGAAGGACAGCACTATCAGGGAGTATTTCATGAAACTGCTGAGTCTGCTCTGAACATCATGCCTACCTGGCTTGTAGTAGGCATTCCACTGACCCAATGAACATGCTGCAGAACCTCGGTTCTCTCACTCGTGTGCCCAGCAGTCCTCACAGATCACCTACTTTTGGGTCAAGAATTTTCTGAGGCACTTAAAAGGCTGGGATGAAAAATAAGGTCTCAGTGCAGTTGTGCAGTCTGAAGGGACTTGGGGGTGTCATCTGGGAGGTATGCATGTGGCAGGACAGCGAGGACAGAGCCCTGGGCCAAGTGCTAGATAGGGACAATCAAGGAAGGTGCCACAGAGGTGGCAGCATTTGCACGGCTGTTAAGGGTAAATAGGAGTTTATCAAAGGCACGAGGGTAGGAAGGGCCCCAAGGGTGCTGAGGCAGAAGAGCAGGGCTCAGGGGATGTCTCCATGAAGAGTCACAGGGGTGTGCATGTCAGTTAATTCTCTTAGTTATGTGTGGGTTCTGTGGCTATGGCGATGCTCACGTTGCATGGAGTGGTCTCATATGGCTCCAATGGCCTCCTGGATTCTGAAAACACCCTGTGTCTACTTGCCCCATAGGTTCCTGGATTTGAGGCAAGTTTCTTCATTCAACCTTAAGTGAATTGGGGCCTGGTTGACCTACTGTCTCCAAGGAGTTTGTGACAAAATAAGCACTTTACATGTAGAGAAAAGGTTTTATGAATGGACCCTAAAAATGGCGTGCTTGGGACTGGCAGAGGGCACAGCAGCAGCCTGTTGAGGAGTCACAGGTGTTGACTTTGGTGGCGAGAGAAGTGAAGAAGTAATGATGGGAAGTGTGCTCTTGCGGTCCCAGAAACCTCCAACCCCCAGCCAGGGTCACTCGGTCCTTGCTGCTGGAATGTGTGGTGAGTGAGGGCACCAGGTGGGCACCCTCCGGCTGTGTGCTGGCACGTGGCATTCCACACCTCACCTGATGCTTCCCGTGGAAACGGAGTTTCAGCAAGGGCCAGCCAGTAAGAGGTAGTGCCAGGGGCCAGCCAGCTGCGTGTGCTGGCAAAGCTCTCACTCCAAGTCCCAGCCTTCAAGCGAGAGAGCTATGCAAACAGCATGCAGACCGTCAGACTGCGGGAGCAAAGGGCCGTGAACCCTCATCTCCGGTGTCTGTGCTATGACGCTGGAGCCAGGGCACAGCCTTCTGATGGGGTTGGAGAGGATCCTAACCTCCTGCTGTGGGACCTCCATGTGAGGCCGGAGGTGCCCCTCGCCTGTGGTCTCTGAGCTTTAGCTTTAAGCAACAGGCCCGTCTCAGAGGTAGGCAGGCCTGGATCCGGCTGATTCAGCCTCAGCTCAATGCAGCAGCCAGTGGCACTGGGGCACCTGGTAGGAAGGCACTGAGAGGAGGGTTCTTGCCAAATGATCTCACTCAGCTCAGGTATAGCAGGAAGCCCAGTGGCTGCAATGGTGACCCCTGTGTCCCTGTGCTCCACAGAGACGCCCCCCACCCCCCATCCATTAGTGGTGGGCGCTCAGATGTCCTGCTGATGGCAGAGCCACCACTTCCCAGGCCCTGCCCTCGGATGTGGCCATGTCTCGCAGCTCAGCTCTAGCACAGTTTCCTTATCATGTCTGGCAGATGAAAACTGTGACTCCTATTCACAGGTGGAAAGTAGAGGGGATTGGTGCCAGAGCCCTGTGATCTGCCTCCGAGCTGGTGCTCTTTCCCCAGGGAAGCTGCTTTCTACTGGGATCACAGTGACCAACAGAATCCCTATGTCCTTTGCAAACTAGTGTACTGAAAATGTCTTTGCATTTGACTTTCCTGTTTTCTATATTTGCTTAATAATTCATGCAAAAATATGTATTGAATGCTTACCATGTGGCAGGCACATCTGTCCCACAAACTTACTGATAAGAAGTTTATGAGAGATTGTTCCTATCAGCAAATTTAAAGAGACTTATCATTAAGGATATCCTCTCTCTCTCTCTCTCTCTCTCTCTCTCTTCCTATCCCTCTCCCTCTCCCTCTCCCTCTCCATCTCTCTTTCTCTGTCTATCATCTGGTGATGACATCTGGCATGGGATGAATAGCAGATTTTTGCTATTGCAAACCTGAATCCAAGCAGATGGAAAGACCAAAGATTGAATTGGCTATTAATTTCATTATGCATTTTAATATTTTCTAAATATTTAGACTTTATATAAAAATTTGAACTTAATTTGACACCTGTCCATGGTTATGGCTGTTGCGCATATGTAGCTCTAAGGCTGAGGAGACATGTTTTAAAGGGAATGGGGACCTCTCAGTGGACACGTGCACATGTGCACATGGTGCCTGTGCCTCCCCCTGTGAGTGGGGCATCTTGTGCCGATCTGGGCATTCCCGCTCTGGGCCAGCGTGGCACTGAAGGGCTCAGCGGGAGCTTCCACAGGGAAGGGCCCGCAGGGGCAGTGCTCTCAGCATGTTCCAGAGCCTGGCAAGCAGCAGCCCCTGTGCCTGTGTGTCTGGTGACAGTGAGACAGGAAGGGGCAGTGGGCCCACAGCAGCCCCTTGCTGTGCTATGGTGTCAAGTCTTTCTCCTCGAGGCAGTGGAGACCCAGAAAGCAGAGTTTCGGCATAGCCAGATGGATGTCTTAGAAAGCCACCCTGGCCACAGAATGATCATGAATTCCGGGGCTGAGAACACCATTATGCTCCTCAGGGCTCACCATCACTTGGGTGGCTAATTGGCCTGGGCCACCATGGAGAGGTTGAGCAGAGGAGGAGCTGCTCGCTATGCATACAGTCTAAGCCAGGGACCATGAGGGACTGAACGGGGTGCCCTGGGAAAGAAATGGAAGACAGCCACGCGCCACATTAATTCAGTGCAGGGGGTGCTCCTCACCGAGGGCCTGCCGAGTTCTGGTTTGGGGGAAACACCATGCCCTTTCTTTGGGTGAAGACTACACTCAGTGGGCACTCCCAGGGGCCTCCTCCATAGAGTGTGGCCTCTGAGCATCCCCAGCTGTGCTGACCAGCTCCTCACTACTTCAGGCCCCTTCCCCCGAGCTTCACACCTGCTTTGTGATGGAGGCAGCAGGGTCTGTCACAAGGAGTGTGAGACCAGAGAGCTTAAGGTGAAGACCCTTAGGATCACACCCCTAGGAGGAAGCCAAGTGCAGCAAGCATGGTGTTCCCAGGGTTGCATTCCATAGGCTGCCCAGAGAGGCCATGAGGGCCCCATCCCTGGAAGGGGCAGGGTGACTTCACGCGGAGCCGGAGGCCCAGGCCAGGTAATCATCCAAGTGATGGGGCACCCTGGGGACCTTAATGGTATATTTAGCCCTGAGATTCCCTCATTCTGGGATAGAATTTACACTCCTTGGCACTGAGCCTATCCAGACGAGCTAATGTATTAGATACCACTTTCTTTTTTAAAGAGTTCTCTGTTGGTAGCCCCGTTCATCATTGTCATTGTCATCATGACTTCTTGTTGACGACTGTGTGTTGGCTGCTTGTTGTGTTGTCCTCACTACACCTCGTGTGTCCTACAAGAGGCTGGGCAGCACATCCCACAGGCATAGGAGCCCAACCCGGGCAGTGGGACATGGCGGGTTCCCGCCGTCCTCTCACCACTTCCTTCCCGGTGTGACTTTGGCCATGGACTTCTTGCTTTGCTTCTCTGTTCTCACCATCAAGTGGGGATGGGGGTGGCGCCCACCTCCAAGGGGCTGGTGAACAGTGTGTGCATGGCCCATGCCTTGTGTGCAGCTGGGGCTCTCTCCTTTGCCTCTCACTGCCACAGATATGCCCGGAGGCCTGCACGTCTCTGCCCCAGGACTGGAGTTCTCACGGAGGACTCCTCCTGCTCTGTGTGTTAAGCTCTTTCTCCTGCATCTGCGTCACATAGTCCATATTGCCCACATTAGCCTGGGGGCTTTTAAAAAGAATTTTTCACCCAGAGCTTGCTTTCTTGGTGAGAACATGCTTGTTTGTAAGTCTGTGCAGTTTCCCTGGGGGCGGAGGTGTCTCTGCCTGGCACCGGCAGCATCTGGCCCTAGGGAGCTGGGCTTATTTGATGTACATGGATGCTGTTGGGATAAAACAGCCCCTCACTTTCAGCTCCTTGGTATTCTCCTTTTAACCTTCTTCTTATCCTCCAGCTACCAATATTGGACAATTTTTACTGAACTTGGAAAACCTTAATATAGCCAACTCTTTGTGAACACTGTTAATAGCAGATAATAGCCTTCAGCACATGATCCAGAAATCTTCTCTATCTGACTTTGGTATAGGACTAAAGATGTTGTGTTGTGGGGCCCGGAGCCCTGGGGTCAGCACGCTGGCCCTGCTGTTGGACTAAAGGGTCTGTGTCCTCCTCTGTCTGGACAAGGAGAGGAAGCCTGCTGCAGAGTGTAGCTACTAGGGTGCCAAGCTATAAACTAGCATTTCACTTACCCAAACCTGCAGAACAGGCAGTATCTACACCTTTGAAAAATAAGCAAGCTTTGTAAGTTCAGTAACTTACCTGAGACTGCACAGCTGGTGGGATAGCCAGGATCTCCAAGTTTGTATTACTTTGCCATTGACTACATCATCTGAGGTCACATTTGCAAGGTATGACCATAGCCTTTAACTCTGGAAGGTGTCAGCAAAAGTGACACCTCCATTTCCTACTGGAGACCTCAGACTGCTCTGCGGCCTGACCTCGGGCAGGGCTCTTGTTCAAGCCCACCACACCCCCAACGTGAGCCTTTCCCTGTCCGGTTCTCAGGAGTCTTCTGTCTACCAGCCTCCTGCCCATTGTGCCCAGTGCCCTTTCCTGTGGGTTCCTGTAGCAAAGCACCCTGGGCCTCAGTCCTGTTTGTTATAGTCTTTAGGGAGGACAGAAAGTTAGTTTTTTTCTGAAGGTGCCTCTTTTGCCTGTCCTTGCAGTGAGCTATTGAGGACCTGCCCTGTGCTGAGCACCCAGGGGCACCATGGTACACACAATCAGATGTAGACCCAGCGCCAAGAGCTTGTATTCTCATTTCCTGGCCCCAGTACTGAACATGATCCTCATCACTTAGGCATTAAAATATTTGTTGAATGAATAGTTTCCATGCCAGTAATGTGGCAGGCAGAGTGGTGACCAGCTTAGTAGTTCTGTGCTGGCTGCCGTGATGAATATATGAAGGGAGTTTGCAACTAGCAGGATGAAGCTGAGCTGAAACTTGCTCCTTTGCCAGAGGCAGCCTTGCATAGGCCGTCTATGGCTGTAATGGGAGAGACAAGCTCTGAGCAAGCGTGGGGTCATCTCCCCATCTGATTTTCCTTGTTTTGAGCATTTCAAGGGTAGACATGAGCGCTGGTGGCATACCACCATCCAACCCCCGTGGCTGATGACCTGGACTATCTAGGCAGCCCTTTCCAGGAGGTCTGATAAGCATCTGCCTCCCGTGTTCAGTTTGGGAAGTATTTTTAACCAGTTTGGCTACGTTGAGAGAGGCAGAAGCTGTAGATACCTAGGAATCTGTGCCTCGTATGGGAGGTATAACATCTTAGTGAGAGGCAAAGGTCAAATATACATACATGACTTGGAATTTGGGTGTGGGCAGTGCACGGTGGCCTCAGAGTTCAGGGGCAGCTCCTCCAGGGAGAGGAGCCGTTGGACAGGCCTCATCCCAGGCTGTCAGTGGTGTCTGTGCCTGTCTCACAGACATCAACCCATAAAACTTGAAGAGCCTCAGCAGTGGCCGAGACCTTTGGCTCACTTTTTATTTGGGATTTCACAAGTGTAACTCTCTAAGGATTTTAGGCACAGTGCCCTCAGTTTGGGTAACCATGATCAGGATGCCCCACCTGTGATACAGCTCACCCGGGCTTGGCTCTCAATTTCTAAGTCCACTTCCTTCCCACTAAGGAGAAGCTGCCTTTAACTTACCTCTCCTCCCTTTTATGATGGAGGCAGGCGTTGCACTGCTTGTGCCCTTCAGCCTCTCTGATTGGCTTCTAGTCTATTCTGCAGGATGCTTCTCAGTGGAGCTCTGCCTTCTCATCTGAAAAGAAAAAAAAAAACCTATAAATAAGACTCTTTTAAACACAGTACACTGTGTTTTTCTAATAGTCACATTTGGAGAAATAGTTTTATCTAAATGAACTTTAATATAGATGGCTTCTGTCATCAGTACAGCTGATTCCTTGATCATCTTTAGTAAAATGCAGGGTTGCATTTTGTATCTGCCTTGAGGGAATTTGACTTTTATAGCTGTTTGTAATAACGTAGTTCAGAGGCCTTTAATCTCTTCTAGCAGGGAAACTTTGCCAGCCAAAAGGAAAGCTCGCACCTGGCCAGCAAGGCTGTCACACTGCCTAGCTGTGTGGCCTTTGTGGGTGGGGGGTTGAGGTGGGAGAAGCGCAGATTTGATTGCTGTCTCTCCCAAGTCCAGATCTGGTGGCTGTGCGCACCTTGAAATTACTTTGAAAGGAATCAGGGAGTGGCACGTGGGGAGCAAAGATTTCAGATTTGGCTGGCTCACGAGGGTGAGGGAGGGCATGTCCCCAGCAGCACAGCACCGTTTCAGATCCGTGTGTGTGCTCACCTGTGAATATGCACTACGGTTGATACAGCTTATATTTGTGTGATCATTGCTTTTGGGAACCACACACATTCTGTGTATTTTTAGTGTGATAATTATTGTGGACATTTATATCTTATATAATAGAATCATAAAATCACAGCATTGAAGTAACAGCTCATGCCCATATGGTACTTACTAGATGCCAGGTACCATTCTGAGCAATTTACATAGATTTATTCACTTGATTTTTACAACTGTCAGAAGTGGCTTTTATTCATGATCCACAGATAAGAAAACGGAGGCATGGAGAGATTAACTCACTTGCTCCGGGTCACCCAAACATAGTGGCAAAGCTGGGCTCGCATGCAGCTGTCTGCCTCAGGGCTGAGCCCCTAGTTCCATCCAGGAATAGCAGGGCCTCTGGTCTCTGCCACAGCTATCAAGTCATTCCACCTTTTAGAGGAAACCTGTAGAGGCGACAGTGTGTATTGGTTATACTACTGGTCAGTGCCCACTCCTCACACAGAGGTCTGTCGTTTCACCTGCACTGTGGGCTCTCAGGCATGCTCACCTGAGAAAGACCTTCCGGCCTCTCCCCTTGGCAGCCCATCCTGCCGCATGGTGTTTTCTGTGCAGCGCGTCTCTGATGCCAGGGAGCTCAGCTGAGGTGCTGGAGCATTCAGGAGATGGGAACAGCAGGAGCAGTGTTCCAGAAGTTTGTGACGTAAATTAGAAAACAAAGTCATAATCAAGAGCCTCATTAGTAACTTAAAGTGATCTTTCCATTAGTGTGGTTTCTAGGTGGACAATTTGCTGATTTGCTTGATCTGAGCAGGGCCGTGCTGAGCCCCTGCACCCTGCTTACTCCCAAGCTGGCACAGGGCATGCAGACAGCCTGTCTTCCTGGCAGGTGAGCAGAGAGACCCCAAGAGAAGGCAGGCCCCACCCGAGAGCACTTGGGTCCCAAAGCCCAGAAAGCTGATGGGTTTCCAGCTTCTGCTCAGTGGTCTTTGGATATAACCAGACTTTCTGAGAATGGTGCTCATTTCTCCTTTGGGAGGTGAGGCTAACCCACCTCAGGTTTACAGGGTCAGAGGAGAACCTTAAAAATCCCCACTGGGCCTCATATCCCCCTAAGGGCAGAGTTGATTGTTCATTTCTTACCCTTTTTTTGAGACAGAGTCTCACTTTGTCACCCTAAGTAGAGTGCCACGGTGTCCTAGCTCATAGCAACCTCAAACTTTTGGGCTTGAGCAATCTTCTTGCCTCAGCCTCCTGAGTAGTTAGGACCTCAGGCACCCGCCACAATGCCCGGCTTGCTCATTTATTTCTCACATGTCAAACTGAGTCATAGTAAACTTTAGTGAATAAATGTATAGACAGGATCTCAGAAGGTCCCTGACGCTTTCACACAGTCTTTTAATGTAGCACATTACCAAATATTTTATTACTAACGGCCTGTCAGAAAACGACAGGGAAGGTGTTTATTAACCTTCTGCATTTTCTTTGCATCTGGCCATATTTTTCAAAGATTTGCCAGTGAATGGTCATGGTTCCCAAGATAGGTAGATTAACTGAGGCAGTGTGAATAAAAATATTTGTAAACAGAAAGACTGTGTACAAATACTGATTCATCAATTAAATGTAATAAATAATGAAGAATGACTGGTAAGTGAGATGTAATCCTTGCAGAAGCACCTGGGCTTCCTCGAAGTAGGCAACATCCCATCTTGATCTTTTTATCCCCAGCATCTACCGTGGTGTACACAGGAGGTGTTGGTGACAACTTTGCTGTGAGTCACAGCACTTAGAGGGAGGAGGCGTGTGGACACAAGTGCTCTGCCACGTGGCAGATGCAGGGTGAGCACTGTGCAGGGTGTGGTGGTGACAGCAGGGGGTAGGACAGGTGGCCTTCCAAGGTGATGTTCAAGCTGTAGAAGATGTGAAGGTGTCCACTAGGAAGATGAGGCTGGGAGTGCTTGGCCAGAGGGAAAGCAAAGCAGAGGTGCCAGGGCAGTGGCAGCACAGCCCACGGCCAGTGCACATGTGTGTGTGAAGGCATGCGGTGCCTCACAAATCGTTACCATGTGCTGGACAGGGTGCCGGTGACCAGGGACACTATCTCTTACTCCCCCAATGCTTCTTTCTTCATTGGGTTTCGTTTTGTCTGTTCTATGGTTAATATATTCTCACAAGAAAGCCAGACAGCCAGCAGTTGGGGGCATGGGGCTGCCTGCTCACTGACCATGCTGGTCTGAGCCAGGGATGGCAGAGAAAGATTCTGCTGAGCCAGGGTCAGCCCTGGACCCTGGGCCTCCTGGCTGACTGTCCCCAGGGGCTTGAGACCAGCAGGAAGTGTGATCAAACTTTAGTGAACGTCAGGTAACTCAGCAGTGTCTCTGAGGCAGAAAGCAGCAAGCTCAAAGGGCAGTGTCCCTACCAGGGCATTAGAAGCCACCTGTAGGCAGCACCAGAAAAGAGAATGTTGGGCTGGCTGATGTGTGTGGGACTTCAGGTGTGCAGGGGTGGCAGGAGTTGAACAAGGGCTGTGTAGAGGACGTTTGTGGAGCCTGGGTCGGCATCAGCAGTAACTTCACAGTACTCCTCCTGCCAAGGTCGTCATCTCTGTCTCCTAAGAGATGCACAGAGCTGCAGTGAGAAGAACCTGTTGGCGATTTAGAAATGGATTGCTGTGTCCCACAGTGACTAGAAAGCCTTCTGTGGAGGCAGCCTGTTCAGCACCGCGGAGAGCTCCCAGCAGAGCTTCCCTCTGGCCAGGAGGACTGGTCAGGCCGAGTTTGGACGCTGACTGCCTTCTGGCCAGATGCAGGGGCCTGGCGCGCCCCAGGCCCATGAGCCGCAGGATCCCCACTTCTCAAGTGGGGTTATGGTTCCTGGTTTCCAGGTTTACTGTGAGGAATCAATACAGTGCATCTGTAGAGTCCTACCTTGGGTTCCAGAGTGCAGTTGCCTGGGTCAGCCTGCCTGGGGTCACGTCTGGACCAAGCCACTTCCTAGCAGTGTTAGCTTTCTTATCCCCTCCCTGGACCTGAGTTTGTTTTATTTTTAACGTTTGAAATGGAAATAGCAGTATCTATCTCATGCCTATCATCTCCTGAAGTCTTAATGTGAAAAACATGAGGAGATACCGGTTGGACACTGACCACAGGTTCCTGTCATGACGCACACCTTGGAGATGTGCTCTCTGGTGGCAGTGATGGCAGGAGGAGCTGTGCTGAATGCCAGAGTCTGTGCATTTAAGAAATAGTATCCCCCACCACTGGCACCTTGTTACCCTACTGTTATCCTGTTACAGTGGGGCCATGATGAGGCTGACCGACTGGCCAACTATGCCGCCCCATGCAGGGGCTCAAATGCGAGGCTGTCTTGGTGGCTTACAGGGCTGAAAGGAAGGAGGATGTGCATGCAGATAATTAGCTTTATTAGCGCAGCTATATAATTTTACGGCTCACGTCCGAAAGCAAATTAATATAGAAATATGCTGTTGGAATGGTTTCCAAAGCCCCAGTGCCATTTGGCAACTTGGTGATGACTCACAGCCTAACTTGTTCCTCTGACTAATTGTTCTAGAACTCTGCAGCCTGGCCAGGTTTGCTATACACGGCTGCTCTTCTGTGGGCACCAGGGTGCTCTCCACCTTGCTAGCCTGACTTCAGTGTTTTAATAAGATAATACTGTGCCATGGTTTGAGGTCTTAATTTCATTCAAGGGCAAATAAACCCTAGAGAGAATAATGGAAGAAAGCAGAAATACAAAAATGTGCATTTAAAACCCAAATGTATCAATAGTTTGCATCCCCAGGCGCACATCTTTCTGACTGGCTGGGGCTCCCTGGAGCTTGGCTATGTCCTTCCCTGCTTTATGGCCAACTCTCAGAGCTGAGTTTTACTCCTGATGTTATCAAGGGTACTTTATATTGTATTTTTTCTAAAATAATTTTAATGTTATTTTAAGTAGGTACTCGCAGTTCAAAATTTAAAAAAAAAAAACATAGATATTCCCATTTGCCCAATTCCTACCACCAGAGCGCCCACTTTCATTCATTCCTTGAATAAACTTTCATGAATTTCTTTCTGAAATTATAAATGAAATGCCAAAAGTCTTATATTTTTTCCTTTTCTTCTTTTTAATAGAAAAGGTATATGCTCTCTTGCATCTTGCTTTTTTTACTTACTACGTATCTTGGAAAACTTTGCTTAACCATTTCATGGAGAATCTCCTCTTTGCAGCTACAAAAAAGTTACAGCAAAGTGTGAACCTGCCTATATTGATAAGGATGCATTTGAACTTCTGGGTTTTGCCAGCCTGGCAGGTGTGTTCTTGAGCAAGGCCTTTCCCTCCTTGAAGGTGTGGGAGTCACAGAGCTTGGCAGGACTCACCTCTCGTGAGTGCCAGCCGTCCAGTCCCCCTGCTTGGAGGGAGTGTGTCCCATTGGAGTGTGCTCACCATGTTTCAGGACCATCCCAACATGACTTCCCTTCCCTGTTCCTGCTCAGTGAGGCCCAGTCAAATGATTCTGGGACTGCCTCGCTGGGAGAGTCTTCTTCATAGGTCAGCCCTCTATGCATGTGGGTGCTGTGAGTCATATGGGCCATGAGATGACAGCTGAGTGCCCAGACCAGAGCCAGGAGATTGTTATCACCCTCCCTCTGCCTTTGATGAGAGTGGATCATAGCACACCTCACAGAGATTCGAGCACCTCATGAGCTAAGGAAGGGGAGATCTGATGTCTTCTTTATGAACAGCAAAGTGGCTCTGTCCCATAATGGCTGCACAGGGAGAGAGAGGAGGCGGCAGCCCTACTTCTGCCCACTGTATAGTCCCTGAACTCTAGTCCTCACTAGCCTCTTCAGAGGATGGCCTTTCCCCTGGGGATAGCCCCTGAGATGTCACACTGGGGAGTGCACAATAGCAGTGGGACACTGAGCTGGGCTGCTGGCAGGGCGGGGCTCAGGGAGACTGACTCAGGAGAGCTGACCCACCCCAAGATTGGCAAGTGTGTGTGCAGGGACCTGTGGCCTCATCCTGGGCTGGCATTGGCCAGCAGCACAGCACTCCTGAGCCTCTGAGCCAGTGTGGGGCCTCCTAGAAACCTGCCCTAGGAGGTTGCCTAGAACCTCTAATTGCCTGGAACCTCTAATAAGTCTCACTAGTGTGATGTGTTTCCTGCCCTGGGTGCCTGTGTGGGGCCTGGAGCTCAGAGGTCATGCCTGACGTCCCAAATAACTCAAGTGTCCACAGCACCTGCTGCTGTCTACCTGCCCTGGCTCCTTGAGAGAGAAAGTACCATCTCGACCATATTTAAGTGTGCAGTTCAGTGGTGTTAATTACTTTCACATTCTTATGAAATCATCACCACCATCTATGTCCAGAACTTCCTCACTGTCCCAACCTGAGATTTGTCCCCACCAGACATGGACTCCCCACACCCTCTCCCCAGCCCCTGACCCCACCATTCTGCTTCCTGTCCCCACAGGGCTGGCTCTTCTGGGGACCATGTTAGAGTGGGAGTTGTCCCTCTTTGACTGGCTTGTTCCTCTCAGCATGAAGCCTTCAAGAACCATCTGTGTTGTAGTGCATGTCAGAATCTCCTTCCTTTTGAGGCTGATGATATTCCCTAGTACAGATAGCCCACATTTTCTTTTTTTTTTTAATTTAATTTTTTTTTTTTTATTGTTGGGGATTCATTGAGGATACAATAAGCCAGGTTACACTGATTGCATTTTTTAGGTAAAGTCCCTCTTGCAATTGTGTCTTGCCCCCAGAAGGTGTGGCACATACCAACGCCCCACCCCCTCCCTCCTTCCCTCTCTCTGCTCTTCTTTTCCCCACCCCTCCCTCCTTCTTTCTCTCTCTGCTCTCCCCTTCCCCCACCCCCACCATGACCTTAATTGTCATTAATTGTCCTCATATCAAAATTGAGTACATAGGATTCATGCTTCTCCATTCTTGTGATGCTTTACTAAGAATAATGTC
>CAUYPK010063937.1:0-46027 GCA_963574355.1 Loris lydekkerianus | reverse complement strand
GGTGTTGATGTGCGATCTCCAACCTTCTCTCCTGGTATAGCTCGAATCCTCCAGGTTACTTACTAAATTTCCATCCTTTAACTCTCCTTCTGGACGGGAGCCTCTGTGAAAAGCTGGCTTCAGTCCGCCATCTTGTCTCCAACCCCGGTATTTGCCTTAAGGAAGATCATTTTGACAGCTTGGAGCTGGGCAGAGGGAAAGGGAGTTAGAAGGCTAAGTAACACTTGGTGGTGACAGTGGGAATGACAGGAGAGGATACAGTCCAGAGACATTTTAACTGTGAAATGGACTGGTTTGGAGGTTGAGATAGATAGTAGAGCCATTATCCATGATTTATGATGTCAAAGGAGAAACAGGTGGAACTGGGTGGGGTAGAGTGGATACATTTTTTGCTGAATTTGAGGAATCTATGGGATAGTAAATGAAGAAGTCAGTGATTGGATGTAGGGTTCTGGAGTTGAGGATAAATATCAAAGCTAGAGATTGTATTGAATGTCATCTTTGAAGAGTTTCAAACAAACACATTAGTAATTAATTATGTGTCTCTAAGAGCCAAATCCTGATTGTAGATTCCATGCCCCACAAAATGGGGCCAAGTGTAAAACATGAATAATACTACAAGAAAGAAAACAGTGAAGCTGGCAAAGGACACAACTCACTTAAAAACAAACAAGTGGGCAGGTATTCTACCTTATAGGGTTTTGATAATGGTGTTGAAGCACTGTGTGTACCTTTGGGGGAAAATGTAGGCAGTGGAGAGAAATAAATTAAGGCGAAGAGGTAGAATTTGGGAGAACAAAGAATATTCCTAAATGTCACCTTAAGCCCATGTTCTTCAACTTTTTTAAATCTCAGAGCACACTTGACCCTATAGTTAAACTTCTGTGGCACACTTAAATGATGTTAATTAAAAGAAACTAGTAAAAACCAAGAATATATTTCCTGTGCTTTGGACTTCTTTTGAAGATCGTTTAATTAATGATCTTTAAGACTTGTCATAGCACACCAGGTGAAAATCACTGCCTTACGCATACACCAGCCATAAGTATAAAAGTTGTTGGTTTATTTCCTATTTAAGAGTTCCTCGGTCAGCCTGAGGCTTCTTTAAAAAGCATTGTAAGAAACAGAACTAGGATACAAAGGCAAATTTGTTTGAATGTATGCATGAAAGGAAATAATTTGGGACTAGAAGATTTGGGACAAAATAATTTGGGACAAAAGACTAGGCTACAGAAATCAAACCAACAAATAAACAACCTTTGAAAAAAATAGCAGTCATGACCTACATATGTAGAGTCAATCAATCCTATCATCACGTAGGTGGAGTACATTTTGTTTCCTCAGCCTTTGGAAAGAGAAGGTACCATTGCTCGCCTATCATGATGAGACTTGTTTAGAAGGAAAACTACCATTCATGAATCATGACAGTTCGTAACCTGAAATACCATGACAGAAAAGATTGACTCCTCCCACTGAAAATGTTACAATTAAAAAAATTCTGATGCCAATTAATAACAACGTCAACACAATAACAATAAATGGCCTATTAAGGAACTTTAAGGGAAATGAAACTTTTAATCAGGAATGTCAAAGACGGAGTAAGAATAAAGGAGTGAAAAAAAGCCCTCAAAACAGTCATCTACAGTAATTGCAGTCATGGAGGGAGGGAAGTTCTCCACACAGTTTTAACAGGGTGTCCTCGGGTACAATTCTGTGGAGGTGGAACGAAGTGGGCAGTGGCCCTGTGTTGCTACATTCTATATACAAAACAGCAGATGATAAGGGCAAGTGTTTCTAAGACAATTTCTTTCTTGGAACATATGGGACTTTTAAGGGTGGTAGGGTAATAGTTGGGGGGATTACTTCTATTCAACTCACTTCTGAATACACGTAAGAATGTTAGAAATTGCCAAATGGTAACATCATTTTAAAGAAATTCATAGATATAACACTATCAGTTGGGGTTTCAGGCCCAAGTCACAGACATCTCTAATTAAAATTGATTTAAATATTAAGAGCATTTGTTATATCACATAAGTGGTCTAGAGGTGGTAGGTGGTGGCTGTTTAATTCAGTGACTCAAAAACATCATCCGTGTTCTTTAACCCTTCTCTTTTGCCATTCCTGGTGTTACTTTTATTTGCCATTATGGTCACAAACAACAACACCCAGAAAAAGAGAAGACCATCTCTTCATTTGTATTTCTCTTGGGAAGGAGAAAACTTTTTTCCCAAACCCTCATCTCTTACACCTCATTGACCAGAAGTGTGTTGAACGCCCAAGACTGACTTTTCATAAGAGTGATGAATCATAGGCCCAGTCATGATCCAACCTCTGGAGCTGAGGTTAGGTTGAGCCTTCCCTAAAGCACGTGGTCTCTCAAAGGAGGTTGGAAATCTGAACAAAATTGGGATTCTGAGAAAGAGAAAGAGGGGTAAGATGGCTCTAGGCTAGGCAATCAATGGTGTCTGTAACGAATTAATTACAACGCCTTTCTTAAATGGAGTGAAAATATTTACTAAATATTTCTGATGTTACTAATTTACTAAATATTAAAAGATAAATATTTATCAATCTTAG
Source organism: Loris lydekkerianus (assembly GCA_963574355.1). Lineage (NCBI taxonomy): Eukaryota > Metazoa > Chordata > Mammalia > Primates > Lorisidae > Loris > Loris lydekkerianus. Next base: position 43,447 of record CAUYPK010063937.1, on the reverse strand, counting down.
TGATTTGTTCAATGGCTAGTTTTTTAACAAAACAATTTAAATAATTCTGATTTTAGAATAATTTAACACAAATATTTCAATGTGATAAGCCTGCTATGAATTCAGTTTTGTTTAGTTTTTTAAAGTATCTTTTGAGAACATGGGGTGTAGGAGGCTGGATTGGTTCTCAATAACTGTCGCTAATGATGAATGAAATATGGAAATTTGCTCATTCTCCATTACTCAGAAAAATATTAACATGCCTCCCAAGTGTTGGAGAATCATTCCTGCTTCCTACTGTCTTTTCTGTGAGAGTAAAATATAGGCTTTTTCAGTCTCACTTGCAAATGTCTGGATAGTTTCCTGGAACTCCAAGAGACACTTGGTCAAGAAAATAGGGGAGTGGTAAGAAGAAATGATCGACTACTCTGTCTTATAAGAAATAGAAATTGATGTTAGCTAACTTAAGCTTAAGGAGTTTATCTGAAAAGTTCAGGGCTTTCCAGGCACAGTGTCTTATGCCTATAATCCCAATGTGGGAGGCTCACTTGAGCCCAGGAGTTTGAAATTAGCCTGAGAAGCATAGAAAGACCCTGTCTTTATAAAAAATAGAAAAATTAGCCAAATGTGGTGGGACATCCCTGTAGTCCCAGATACTTAGGAGGCTGAAGCAGGATACGCGCATGAGCCCAGGAGTTCAGGGTTGCAGTGAGCTATGATAACACCACTGCACTCTGATCAGGACAACAGAACAAGGTCCTGTGTCTTAAGGGGAAAAATAGTTCAGGGGTTCAGAGCCATCTGCTGGAACCTTACGGCAGGAATTCAGCTGGGCCCCTGGTAGTTCCGCTGCTTGGCTATGTGGAGAGGATGAGGATTTTGAGGAGCTGAGCAGTTTCATTCCTTCACTCCATTTCCCTCCACAGTCCTCTTCATTCTTTTCTCTCTACAAACCGGCTTCCTTGTTTTTTTATGTCTTTGGTGGGTAGGTGATAGCTACTTTTATTCTCTGATTAAAAGACTAGTCATCTAGACTCTTTGAATGTCTTTCAGTTCTAATTCCAAATTCCAAGAAAATAGGATCTGATTTACAAATGAGGAAACTATAGCTTAGATTAAGGAATTTTCACAAAGTCACTGAAATAGTAAGTCATTGACAAGTTATTCTGACTCTAGTTCTGTCTGCCTAAAACCTGGTGACCTCCAGTAAAATACACGGCCACCGGATTTGTAGGAGCAATGCTGGGTGCCTGGTTGACTCAGTCTAGTCTTGTCCATGCAAGTCTGATTTGGGGCTTGGTAAATTACTCTGTTTATCAAACTTCCAGCCTAAAGACCTTCTCTTACTTACAGATTTCTAAAATTCTGTCTTTAGGAGAGGCATTTCTTTCTTTGGTTTAACAGAGTAGTTGGCATGTTACATAGACCTTCACATAATTATCTCATTTTATTTTTATGACAGTCCAATGACATTAATAGGGCAGGGATTATATTATATTTCAGATAAGGAAAAGAAGGTTCACCGGGCAAAGTAACTTGCTCCAGAAGAGAAGACTGAACTCCCTGTGGACTAGCTAATTAGGGGTAGATGAAGGACTTTTTGGTCACGTCCTGGGGGTCCAGGCACTGAAAGATGACCAATCAGAAGAGAAGCAAGAGTCACCTCCAAGTGGGCTGAGAGGAAAGGACAGTTATAAGCACTGAGGCTGAGCTCGCAAGCTAGACCCTGGGCTTCGTGAGGCCGATACTGTGTTCTCATTCATCTCTTTGTTCTCGGATTCTAGCACATGCTTGGTGCACAGAAGACACTTGACAGATGCTGAAGGAATATGAGAGTTTTCTAAAAATGATGACTACCCAATGTTGGAATGAGTGGCCTTAAAGAGTTTATGATTCCTAGCATTGGTAAAGAAAAGATAAACATCTGCTTGCTAATATATATATATTTTTTAGAGACAGAGTCTGACTTTATTGCCCTCGGTAGAGTGCCGTGGCATCACACAGCTCACAGCAACCTCCAACTGCTGGGCTTAGGCGATTCTCTTGCCTCAGCCTCCTGGGTAGCTGGGACCACAGGTGCCCGCCACAATGTCTGGCTATTTTTTGTTGCAGTTTGGTTAGGGCTGGGTTTGAACCCACCACCCTCGGTATCTGGGGCCAGCACCCTACCCACTGAGCCACTAGACGCTGCCCATGCTTGCTAATATTAATGGCTAACATTTTTTTTGAGCAATAACTGTATCCTAAGCACTGGGTTAAATGCTTTACATATATCATTTCATGTATTCCTCATTCCAATCACATGAAATAGGTTCTATTATTATCCTGTTTGAAAATGAGGCATAGAAAAGTGACTTGCTGAAGAATCCATTGTAGGCCAGGAGTGGTGGCTCATGCTGTAATCCTAGCACTCTGGGAGGCCAAAGAGGGCAGATTGCTTTAGCTCAGACGTTCAAGACCAGCCTGAGCAAGAGTGAGATCTTAGCTCTACTATAAAAATAGAAATGGTAGGTGCCTGTACTCCCAACTATTTGGGAGGCTGAGGCAAAAGGATCAGTTGAGCCCAAGAGGTTGAGCTTGCTGTGAGCTCTGGCACTCTCCCTAGGGTGACACAGACTCTGTCTCAAAAAAAAAAAAAAAAAAAAAAAAAAAAACCAACCAAAAACCAACCAAACAAGAAACACTCCATTGCAAGTAATATGGCCAGCATTTGAACCTTGGAATACTGAAGTAGAAACCTGGATCCTAATCATGTTTTTTATTTATTTATTTATTTTTATTTGAAGTTTTTGGTGGGGGCTGGGTCTGAACCTGCCACCTCCGGTATATGGGGTCGGCACCCTACTTCTTTGAGCCACAGGCGCTGCCCTTAATCGTGTTTTTAAAGGGTAGTTTCCTAGATGACACAGGAGTTTGTAGTAGATAATTTTTCAAGTGTTTTGCAAACTTTAAGATTCTCTGTTTCGCCATAGGATCAGCACTACCACAAAGAGGAAGGCAGGAAGGGGAACTGGTAGTAGGACATAGGGCAGATGGGCTGATAAAGAGCAGGTTGCGTTTGAAATGTCAGGGGATATTCAAATGGAAAAGTCCAATGATATTCTTCATCTCCATAAATGTGCTGTTGCTGTGAGAAGCTTTCCCAACACTATATTACACAAACACTGTTGTCTGGCTGTGTTTATTATGGTACTTACAGCTCACTACACTCTTCTACTGCAGCCTCCCATTGTGTTATTGATGATCCACAATTTTGTGAAATACGCATTTCCTTTTAGACAACTGAACGTAACTCTTAGTGTCTTTTGTCAGAAATTTCATTAGAGAAAGTGTATGCAATTTCAAACCTGAAAACAAGGAAATGTCTCCTGTATAACAAAAAGAAAAAAGACAAACAAAATATATTTTAAGGCTTAAAGACCTCTACCGAAATTTGCCATTGCATCCCTTCTTAAACAGGGATCTCAAATTGAGCATGGTGCACTACCTCCATTCTTGGCAGTAAAACATGTTAAAAAAACAATGAAACCTAAAACATAATAAGTGATATTCCATGGAAAAAATGATCTGGCTGAATAACATTACTATTGGATAATACAATTCTGCTCCAGGCTTAGAAATATCAGAAAAATCTCAATCTGCAAACAATTATCAGTCAACAACCGAATGTCTCTGTATATTAACACTAGGAAGAAAGAGACACTGCAAATTGGGGAACAAGGCAAGAAGTTGCTTAGCTGGGCCTTTTATAGCAGGACTGCACAAAAAACCCACGACTCCTGGGAATAAGCAGTCAGGTTTCCATGTGGCCAAGGACAGCCAAGGGCAACCAACTCTGGAATTAGAGAGGCCTGGGTTTTAATCACAGAATCTCTGTTTACCAATGTTGCGACCCTGGGGAAGTTGCAAAACCTCTTGGATGTCATTTCTTCATCCACAGAATGGTAAAATAATCTTTCCTGTGCAGGGTTGCAATAAGAATGACATGAGATATGTGAATAGAGTCTAGAACAGTGACAGTGTAGACTTCCAATAAACGTTAGTCTCTTCCTTTCTCCCAACTTAGTTCTTTTGCTTTTAAAATAACTGTTCAGATACAGACGAAATTCACTTCCTCATTCAATTAAACACACACAGTTACTGTCAGGAGAAAAACAAGAGTCACCTCCAAGTGGGCTAAGAAGGAAGGACAGCCACAGGCTATGGAGCTTTCTTGCTAGACTCGGGGCTTCATGAGCTTTCTTGCTAGACTGGGGGCTTCATGAGCTTGCTTGCTAGACTGGGGGCTTCTGTTTTATTCATTACTTTGTTTTCAGGTCCCACCTGGCACATGCTTGGTACATAGTAGATATTTGATGAATGTTTGGTGAAGGAATATGAGACTTTTCTAAAAATAGGCTTGGGCTTGGGCTACCAAGAACAGATGTATAGGTTGTTCCCTACCAAAGGGAGATTGGAGGCTGAAATCCAGCCTGTTAGCGCTCATTAAGCTAGCTTCCTTCTTTTCCACAAAGGTGCTAAGTGTGTTCCAGAAGTGTCAAAGTTGGACTTTGCCCACATGGAACTGTGTCTGATGGGGAAACAGATAAGTAATCAAGAATTATAATACATATAATTCATGTTATTCTAAAGATGACACTGTAGGAACACAGACAAGAGACATTTAATTCAGAGACGTTTAGGACCCAGAATTTGTTATTTAAAGGATGAGGGAGAGTCTGTGGAGAAGAATGTTTGCATAGCATGAAGCAGAAGTAATGTTTCCTGGATTTTCCATGTAGGACTTGGCAAAATCTGGTTTTTGCCAATATCTACCAAATCACTTCTTATTACCTAACACCTTCCACACTTCTGTCAGATGAACTGCTCCGAGGTCTCTGACTTCACCAGGCTCAGGCTCTAAAGTCTGTAACAGAGGAAAGACATTCAATTATTTACCCATTTGTTTGTTTAGTATATATTAATTAAATATCTACTAAGTGCCATGTACTGTTCCAGTACTGATAATACAACAGTGAATAAAACAGAATCTCTTTTCTTACAATTCTAACATGTTAGTAGGTGAGAAAGACGAAAGTAATTGAATTAGAAAAGCATTAAGTAGTGAGCTGTACTCTGGGAGAATAACACAGGCAGGGTGGTGGGGGTGAGGTGAGGATGATACGTTAGTATGGAGAGGGGGAAAGCCCTCTTCTGGGAAGTGTCATTGAAGCCGAGATCTGAATGGCAATCAGCTCCGGGATGATCTTATCAGGAACAGGGAGGAGCTGGTGCAGAAGAACTTTGTGTTTTTGATTTGGCAAGAAGACTCGTGTGTCTGAAGGACAGTGGGTGAGAGGTGGGGCAGGAAACAAAATGGGAGGTTGGCAGGTGCCAGACCTAGGCGAGGCCCGGAAGCTTGAGCCGGATGAACTCAGAGACCTGCTAGGAGTTCCACCTGGCAGAAGGGAAGGGACTGTGTTAGATGATGAGAAGTGATTTGGTAGATACCGGCAAAAACCAGATTTTGGCAAGTCCTACATGGAAAATCCAGGGAACATTACTTCTGCTTGATGCTGTGCAAAAAATCTCGAGGCATGACCAAAAAAACCTCTGATGTTTATACTTTGAAGGAAGGTTTGAATACTGAGTCTTATGTCATCAACACACAGACCCCATGAGAACTTCTCAGGGGTGCCCCCAAATTTAATTTTGAAACATCTGAGTATATTACCATGATGCTTATTTCTAAAGATGGAATGTTAAAACAAGTTGTGTTTTACTGACTAAAAAATAATGTTAAGTTGGTAACAAATGTGTGTGACATTTATTTATTAAGAGCATAGGAGATCTGCCTCATGTACAGGAGGCAGACATTGCTAGTTGCTTACCTTCTATCCATCATTTCCCCTTTATTCTCATCAGCAAAACCTCACGTTTGTTCACCAAGGAGTCCAACTAGCAATAAAAATCCTTGTCTTCCTCGCAGCTGGATCACCATGTGACAGAGTCTGAGCAACAAGATACAAGATATAAGAGCAAAGTCCCTGGAGAGGGACTTTGATTTTTATTCCTGAATAAAAAGGCTACCCACAGCCCCTTTTCCTGCTTCCCCTTCCTCCCTGTTATTTGTGATTATTTAGTGACTCAATGTTTGGAATCTTCTAAATTCCTTAAATATGACCCAAAACAATGTGTGGAGGTGAAAACCATTTGTCCTGTGAAAAGTATGGCTAAACCATTCTGATACTTGTGTTAGTTTGGAGCTAAACTGTAAAACTATGGTGCCTCTCAGAATTCATTACACTAAAAGCTATATACTCCATGATGTAATAATATGTAGTTTCACCCTTTCCTTGATCTAGGAAATTCTAGCTAACAATTGTTTAAGTTTTCATTCAACATATGCTATCTATAATTACAAATATAATATTGCTTTATGTGCCATGAGGGATACAGAAATGATGAAAACAATGTTTTTGTTCTTAGAAAGCTGATAATTTCAAGAGATGACAGATGTGTTCACAATAAGTGTAAAAAACTATGCACATGATGAGGCAGGCTATGACAACACCACTTCAGAAAAGCCTCTATGTGGACGTTAACAGATGCCAGAAAAGTAGACATGCTCCAAATGCAGGCAAAGATCACATTTCAAGGCCTGGAACCCAGACATCAGGCCTCAATGATGTGGCTACAGGGTAGCAAAATTATTGCCTTCATGTTTAGTATAAATTGTTTCTGGATGATGAAGAGCAGGGGTAAGTATAAAAGGTATCAAGTCTACAATTCTATGCTCTTGCAACCTGGACATATCTCACTCCATGTGGGCCTGGGCCACTGAACCCCTGGTGTGCCTCCACCAGATACAAGGGATCAACTGGAGCTGCTTCCACCAACCTGTATCCTTGTCTGGTTCCTGTGCTCTGTGCAGTTTACATGCTGCTTCAAGGTTAAAGTAAAAACAATCTTGAGCTGTTGTCCTTTAAATGGCATCTTTGCATAGGCTGTGTAGGGAGGTCCTAAGTGCCATTAGGGCATTACTGTAAGTGTTAACTAGTCATGAGGAGGAAGAAACAATTCCAGCTGGGTGTTTAGAGAAGGTAGCAGCATTTGAGCTAGACGTTTAAAGATGGATATCCATGTAGTCTATATGGTGAAAGAAAAAAATAAATAAGAGGGATAAAATTTCTTAAGGTGAAGGTGAGAGGAAGAGCATTACAAGAATAGGAAACAATATGAATGCTGAAATGGAGGTAAGAGAACAGAGCTGTGCACTGTTAATGAAGAGCAGTCCAGTTTGGCTGAATGTATGGGGATGCATTGAAAAGATGAGACTGGGAAGTCAGTGAGGACCAGGCCAGGAGGGTTGGCATTTCATATAATACTAATGAGAACTGTGGAATGTTTCTGAGTAACCATTAAAGCAGGTGGATTAGTAAAAAGGGATACACAGATAAACCTGGCAGCGTTACTGTGCATGAGACATGGGGGAAAAGACTGGGAGATGCCTATAAAATGCCCATACGTGAACAGAGGTCATGTGTGATTAGAGAACAGAATATGCATTTAAGAGTTTTATTTTAAAACTAATTGATTGGTGAGTGATGGAGTGTGGGGAGACTAAAAAGAAAGAGGAACCATGTACAAATTTGAGTTTTGTAATTTGAACTTATAAGAGGATATGGAACAGTGAACAAACAAAGGGAAGACAGGAAGAGAGAAACAATATTTTAGAGATGCTGGGTTGAGGTACAAGTAGGACACTGTAGGGGAAATGTGCTACAGGCAAAGGAAACCAAGAGCATGGAGCTCCTCGGAGAGGCGGAGTGATGATGAGTCACCTCCCTTGAGCTGAGTCAGGGGGTTTGGTCTGTCATATGCACAGCATATGAAACTCTGTGCACGATAAATGTTCTAACAAGGAAGTCAGAGATCTAGGAGAACCTTGAGGGGAAAAAAAGCCACTGCGATTATTGGTATTTATAACTCATGGTTGTTTTACCAGCTGTTAAGTTCCCAGAAACTCTTATTCCAAATTGATCTCCTAACTGGCAGACAACATTGTTAAAGAACACGTTCTTGTACAGAAACCCTTGACACCGAATCGCCATTTCTTGTCTAGAACATGAGATACTTAGTCGGGGACACATATCCCTGAGCAAGTTCAATTACAGGTCCTGCATTGATGATCGCTAAACTAATTCAAAAACAAAAACCATGGAAATGTTCCCAAAATGGGATACAGGAGTGCCTGACGCAGGCCTCAGGGAAGTAGGCGAGAGGTTAAAGGACGCTAGCCAGGAGACAGAGGAGCAAAAGTGACTGCGTAGCTTCCCAGCTGGAAGCCGGCTCTCGTCATCCAGCATACCAGCCCCATTGCTCATCACCCGTGGTTACCTCACTCAATTCGAAGGCGGGGGCCCGCCAATGCAGGGGAGGGGTCAGGAGAGGGGAAGCGAGTGGGCAGAAAAACCCGTTGGGAGGAGCGGAGCAGGAGTGGGAAGGCGCTTGAGGCTCCACCCTTCCAGCTCTACTACGCTGTCCAGAAACCAGCGCGGCGACTGAGGCTCGCTCCTGAGGCGCGGATGGAGGATTGCGGCATGGGATTTGTAGTCCGAGTCCTTGCACCGCCCGGAGGCGGACTCTGGTGGGGAGATCTGCAGGGATTGGCTGGTAAGCGCTCAAGCTCCGCCTACATATGGTGACGACAGCAGCGGTCTGCCTACTTAAGGCGTCGTGGCCTCGCCCGCCCCGCCTTAGCTCCCGCGCTAAAGAGAAACATGTATCGTTTCCGATCACAGCTCTTCACGGGGATCTCTGCTGCCGCCACTGCCCACTCTTATCCTCGCCGCTTCTCGCCTCTGTTGTTAACCGAAGACTCGCCTCTCAGCCGGCCGCCGCACAGACGCACAAGTAAAAAGTGCAGCTCCATCGGCTGATCCTCGCTAACCTCCGAGTTTAGGCGGCACCGGGCGTCCCACGATGCCGAAGAATAAGAAGCGGAACACTCCCCACCGCGGTGGCAGTGGTGGCGGCGACGGCTCAGGGGCAGCAGCGGCGGCGACAGCAGGTAAGGGCTATCTCCCAGTGCCGGCGTCCGGTTGCCGGCGGGCCGGCTAGTCTCCCGAGTCTCACGGTGGGAGTTGTAGTTCTTCTCGCCGGTACACGCCTGCATCCCCAGGGTACGTGGTTTGGGATTAAACTACAATTCCCAGCGTGCCCTGGGCGCCGTCCTCGCGCGATTTGGGTCTGGCGTGCGAACCGGATTCTGGAGCACCGGCCTTGGGGACAGGGAGGAGTGGGTCCTTGGGCACGAGTGCCGGGATAGAGGGTGATCGGGAGCCATCCTCAGAGGCTGCTGCGACCTGTTCTGAGCGCTCCCTGGCGAAGGGTGGGAGTTGTGTCCGTGCTGACCCTGGCCGCCTCTGATTCCCCCGCTCCAACATGGAGTTCTCAGGAATGCCAAACGTCCGGCGGCTTTGGACGGGCCCTTTCGTCACGCGGCCTCGGTTTCGCGTGATGGGTCCGGGGTGACGCACAGGCGTCCGGATGGCTTCTCATTCTGCTGCCTTTTACCGCGTCGCGTGTGTCCACCAGCGTCCACCCCGTAAGGACGCCGGGGGCCACTGCCCCACCCTAAGCTCTGCTCCTTGCCTTAACTGGCACCTGCAGAACCTGCGCAATCCCTGCCCCACTGCGACCGGCCGAGGCGACCTCCCACTCTCCGGGGGAAAAAACGTGTTCTCCTTTGTGCTGCACACTATGTGTTCTTTGTAGCGAGTCCCAGATAGGCAGGGTGATGAGGAGCTCGGGTTGCAATTGGCTAAAAGTTTAGGGGTTTTGTGTACTTTGTTTCAAAGTTGAAGCTTTTCCTGGATAGGTAGGCGCTTAACTCAATTTACGGTTCTTCACTTACTGACCATATAGTTAAGAAAAAAGACTAGTGGGAACGTCTTTCCGTGACGGATCACACAAAACTGTAACGAGAAGTAAACAAACTGGGTAGAGTCATTTAGTAGTTTTTTGTTGTTGAGAAGGAGTTATAAATGTTGGAATATCCTCAAAAGTTACCATCTCAGCGCTGTTAGCCATTAAATGTTTGTTGACACAGTTGCCACTCTTTGGCCCTGAGAATAATATGCCTTTGTTTAATAGAAAGGTAAATATACCACTTACCTTGTTAAAGATTGGAAACTGGCATTTAAAAAGCTTTCCTGTAGCACTTTGGGCAGCATGAAAACTTATCATATATTAAACATTTAACAACCATAGTAATAGATTATTATAAAAGCAACTTTTCCCTTTTCTTTAGATTAACTCTTTATTTTGAACGCTGTGTTCCTGAAATTTATTCTTCATCAAGATGTAAAATATGTAGTTTGTTGTGGCATCCAGTGCTCTTGTGTGGATTGAGGATACTTCTTACCTCTGTTGGGTCTTTTCCTCACCTAGAGTAAACATTTGAATTCTGTCTAGAAGATACCTATTTTATTCTTTAAGTTTACCTTTTGTTGATGAAGTGGTAATAATGGAGAAGCAGCCAACTGAAGTCATTTAGTAAGGGCCTGTTGAAGTCACACCAGACTTTATTCCCTTTTGGAGCCTCAGAGCAAGCCTTCTTCCTTGTACCTGAGCAGACCTCTGGTGGCTGTGTAGGGTTGCCTTTCACGGTTTGCCTCCAGGCTTATTTGTGACCTTTAATTGGCTTTACTACCGCTGCCTTTTAACTTATTTTTGGTAGAAAAAGTTTATTTCAACACTCAATTTTAGCATATACAGCATTTACTGATGTTTTTGTATCTATAAGCAAATGGGAAAGAAGTCTTTGATTCGTTTATAAACTACATACTTTTGAGACCTTTGGAGATTGATGCTAGAACTTAACTGCAGTTGCCTGTACCTGGAACTGGGGGAAGTCATTTGGGTAAGATTTACACTTTTGTAACTGTAACTTGGCCCCATGTGAATGTTTTACTTATTCAATAAATAATGAATAAATAGTAGTTAAGTAGAAGAGATGGAAAATTGTCACAGACTTTTGCTTACTTATAAGCCACTTACCTTACTGGTATTTTTAAACGACATCTAGAAGAAACGGGATTCAGATGAGGTCTCCACTATATAACCAAAGAGATAACCAACTTCTCTTTCTCACCTTGATAGGTTTTTCATTAAAATTCTTTATCTTTTAAGTTACAGGAGAGTTCTAGAAAGCTAATAAAATTTACCCCTTATAGAGATGTGCATATCCATGTCATAGTACTGAATTTCAAGAGAGCATTTTTAAGAAAGAAAACCTTAATAGTAAGCCCTCTAGAAATAAGGACTTTATGTGTCCAGAGTGCCATCTCTTTAATGGTACTTAGGATCACTCCTGGGAAGGTAAGTTAGACCTGGATATCAGGCATTCCTATAGATTTCGTTTCTTTCTTTTTCTTTTTTTTTTTACCTTGAATCTTGGAAAGAAATTATTAAGACTGATAAAGGAAAGGGAGCAGAGTAAGAGCTGCATAGGAATACTCTTAGATATAGGCTGAATAGGAAAAATAAAAAATGTGAATTGATTTGTGGAAAAAAGTTGGCAAGATTAATTAGATGACACTTAGCTACTTGTCATGACTTCAAATCATAAATTCTGAAATAAAGTATGTTATAGATCTTTGTTTATTCCTTTCTAAGCACTCTAAGATTTTTGGATTTTAGCTTCATTACTTAATCTTTATGCTTTAGTACTTGGGCATTAAGCAAGCAAATTTGAAGGCCACATGTCTGCTCTATTAACTTAAACATTTGCTGAATTGTTTTGATTTAAAGAAAAGAAAAAGAAAAAGGACAAGCCCTATTAAAAGAAAAAAAAAAAACACTAAGAGGCTTAAACTTGGGAGGATTTAAAAAAAAAACTTAAGGTAGTTAAATGACTTTTTAGAAAGTAGAGATATAGTGATATTATGTATTTGGTGCAATCTTTAATTTTATGGATAAGGGAAATGGGTTCAGAGTAAATCAGGGACTCAAGGTCAGTTTTGGTGTAATTCATGCCTGGGCAGTCCTTTCATTAATACACAATCTGTAAGTGACTATGCATTTCTTAAGTTTCATGAAGTTGAGAGAAGATTTCTAGTTTCAGAAAAGTTTTTTATTTACTTATTTTTTTAGTAATAGCATTGGTATTTTTAAACTCTTAGATATATAGGAAGCTTTCCCAATTTATCTGACAGGCTTTTGTACTATGTCAAACACCAAAACTTATGTCACAGCTACTCTTCTTAATTCCTTAATTACCCTTAGTATAAGATACATATAACCTAAAAACCCATCCTCAGCTTATGTTTGCTAAGCCAAGTCACTCTCACTGGAAAATACATTTGTCTTACTCATGTGATGATATAATTATTTCTGGATCATTATTGAAGTCATAGCTTAGAAGTAATTTCTTCATCTCATCGGTTTTTGTATCATCAAAACTGTTAGATGATTCGTCTTTTTCTGAAGTTGATGTATATTGTAAATCATTGGTGTGCTGAAGTACGTATTAGGTGAATTAACTTCTTATAGGAATATTTAAGTATTTTCTTTTGTGATATGTAAGCAGTCACTGCATTATGAATGAGATATGGTTCTGTAGGTTTATTCTTCAGTTGAATTTGTGAGTTGAAACAGGTACATTTACCTATTACCTGCGATAGTCTTCTTTGTAAGTGCAAGTTGTTGTAAGTCCCGTGTTAATAACTTGGGGTCTGCCTATAGTTCTTTTTTTTTTTTTTTTTTTTCTTTCAGACAGTCTCATTTTGTTACCCTTGGTAGAGTGCTATGACATCACACCTCACAGCAACCTCAAACTCTTGGGTTTAAGCAATTCTCTTGCCTCAGCCTTCCAAGTAGCTGGGACTACAGGTGCCTGCCACAACATTCGGCTATTTTTTTGTTGTAGTTGGCATTGTTGTTTAGTAGGCCCAGGCTGGTATCAACCCCATCAGCTCCAGTGTATGTGGCCAGCACCCTAACCACTGAGCTACGGGTGCCGAACCCAGTTACCTCTTTTTAAAAGATAGATAGGTGTCTTTATTGTTGAATTTCACTTAGGTAAATTAAAAAATTCCCAAGTTAAAAAATTTACATATATGGCAACAAACTAATCTACCTCTTTCCTTTTTTACCTCTTAGGTGGCCAGCATCGAAATGTTCAACCTTTTAGTGATGAAGATGCATCGATTGAAACAATGAGCCATTGCAGTGGTTACAGTGATCCTTCCAGTTTTGCTGAAGATGGTATGAGTCAAATTTAAATTTGCAACTTTAGATAAAAGGATATTGTAGATGGAGGAATTCTTATAGCTAAGGTATACTGTTACTTGTTCCCATAACTTAAATTATAGTGATTGTTTTATTTCTTAGGACCAGAAGTCTTGGATGAGGAAGGAACTCAAGAAGACTTAGAGTACAAGTTGAAGGGATTAATTGACCTAACTCTGGATAAGAGGTAGGAAGTACTGGAAATGCTCCATTGTGAGTAAACCTAATCAGCTAGAATCTCTGATGTGCCAGTTCTATGATACCACAATATAGTTTTTCAAAAGCTTGATTTGTTTACTTTGGGTGATTTACTGTTTCTTGTTTCTTTTAACTTTTAATGTGGCTAATAGCATGTTACTGGAATTTAGATCGACTCAGATTAGTCATTGTTCTAGCATAATAACACGTTCATATCTGTATTTGATTATGATAGAAATGGATTTATTGAATTAAAAGTTACTCTTCAATTAGAAATGACAGCTAAATTTTACCGTAAGCTGCTTGTTTATTAGTTTTGTTACAGACATGAAAAAAATGTCAAAAGCTAAATTGTTTTCTTTCTTCATTGTAGCTCTAGAACTAACTAAAGCAAATGGAATTAAAAAGCCCAAAAGATGCAAACGTTAATTCTAGACTTTGGTAGTATTAAAAAAAAGTGTGAGTTTACTTAAATGTATAATATAGGCAAACATGTACATTGAAACTATAAAATACTATGTAGTCATTTAAATTTGTGGCTACTGAATTAATAAACAGAAAAAGGCTGTGAAAGTGTTTTGTACAATGCACTGTAGATGAAAATTGTATTTTTGAAAAATGGTTAGAGCTTGATGATAATTAGATTTAAAAAGTCTATAGGTAGAAAAAGCTTAGAAGGAAATTAAGTTAGATGTTACAGTGTCATTGATTGTACACACCAACTGCATCTTCTTTCTCTTACATTGTGTTTTTAATAGTGCGAAGACAAGACAGGCAGCTCTTGAAGGTATTAAAAATGCATTGGCCTCAAAAATGCTTTATGAATTTATTCTGGAAAGAAGAATGACTTTAACTGATAGCATTGAACGCTGCTTGAAAAAAGGTAATGCCCTTATTTTTTGAGTCACAGGCACAAAAAAAATTAGCTACTCTTTTTACAGCAGTAATGTAATAAACATTGGTAACATGGTTAATTGGTTAATGACATTGGTTAATGATACTCGTAGACTTTCTAATAGGGAATGCATCATGCTTGTAACCAGAAATGAAACTTGTTAGAAACTTTGTATAAGTAGCTTAAAACTAGGAAGGATTGGGATGGATTGTTATCCTTTGTTGTATCAGGAGAGGCGATTGCTTTTCTCTTGTTATATGAGAAAGGATTGAAAACGTGTGTCAGACATCAACAAAAACTTTTATTAAAAAAGCCATTCTATTTAATTTTTCAAAAATTGAAAAACCAACCTAATCATCTAACACAGTGGTTCTCAGCCTTCCTAATGCCTCGGCCCTTTAATTCAGTTCCTTGAGTCGTGACCCACAGGTTGAGAACCGCCAATCTAAAACATTTTTCCTTGCACTTGTTTAAAAGATTGATAGTACCTGTAGATGACATCATTTTCTGGATCTAGTCCTTGGATTATTTGAATTCTAGAACTTATGTAATAGAAATTCTGGAATTCATATTGTTATAATGATAGAACTTTTAAGAATAAAGGGAGAATTTAAAGATAGTATGACCATACCTTAAAGTCTAGTGTTACTAGACTTTGAATTTCAGGAATCATCAACATTAAAAAGATTTATGTTTGCCAGAGTACTTATTTGGCCAGGTCAGAAGATTATGAAAATAATTATGTTCTACTCTCATTATTTTAGTAATATTTCCAGCACCAAAAATATAAAAAAAAACATGTATTTCTTTAAATTGAATGTACCTAGCTTTATGTCCTTAACTTTTCTCATTTTGGCGGAGGATGAAAATTTTGCCATGAATGAAACCTGTGCTCAAATCTAGTTCATTTTTCTTAGGCAAGGCCTTAGAAAAACGAGCTGGGCCTAAGCTTACATTAACTTATTTGCAGTATAGTTGATAGCAGAGCCAACTTTTAATGATACCACAAAGGCTTTGTTAAAGATGTTTTACATTGAAACTGGTGTTTTTAATAGTGGGTTGGACTAGGTGAGCTTTAGAAATTCTATTCTAGCCTGCATATTTTATAAATTTAAAATTTATCAGGTAATAATTTAAGTTCAGTATTTGCCCAAACCCTTTGGTGTGTACAGTTGTCAAGAGTTAACTTACATTTACTTTCATATGAATCTATTTTATATTGTTTTAAAGAACTGTTTATTTTTAATTCCTTGTTTATGTAAAAAAATGTTTTGGGGGAAACTCTGCTGGTTTACTTCATGGCTTATGTACATCTGAAATGCTCAGGAGGGTTAATTTAAGGGTTACTTGAGCTCTATTTATGGGAGTACGTTAAGGAGATGGAAGACAGAAATTGGCTCACAACATTACTTAGTTGAATTATTACAGTACTCCCTTAAGATAGATATTAATCCCCATTTTACAGCTGAAGAAAGCTGTTTAGAGAATCAAAGTAATAAATTGGTGGTGATTTAGGTAGTAAGTGGCATCTAGGATTTGAATGAGAGTTCTGTCTCTAAAGTTTGAGCTCTTTAACCTAAGTTTACAACTTATGTCTCAGCCTGGAGCATTATAATTGGGTTTCAAAAATGGTAGTTGCTGTTCTGTAATTGAACACGTTTGGGAAATTGCTGTCTTAAGGAAGCAGTCCACTGAAGAAACTTTGTCACAGACGAGCATCTTGTCTTCTGTAGGGAAGAGTGACGAACAGCGTGCAGCTGCTGCGTTAGCATCTGTTCTTTGTATTCAGCTGGGCCCTGGGATTGAGAGTGAGGAGGTTTTAAAAACTCTTGGACCAGTCTTAAAGAAAATTATTTGTGATGGCACAGCTAATATTCAGACTAGACAAACTGTAAGTATAAGATTTTTGAATTTATAGGTTTGTTTAGTTATGAGACCCAGACATTCTGATGAATATACTAGGGATATAGGTTTCTTTTTCTTTCTTTTTTTTTTTTTTTTTGCATTTTTTGAAATAGCAAGTTTTTATTAGTATTTTATTCTCATGTCTTTTAGTTTTCATGAATAGACATAATATGATAGTTGTTCTCTTTAAGTTTCTCTGAGATTTAAAGAGTATCCCATACATAGCAAAGTTTTATATCTTTGAAATTAAAAGTTATATACTATTAAATATTATATTGAGTTATTCAGGATGATTGTAGAATAATTTTGATTGGACCTTAATGATCTGAATACTTAATGCTTATTGGATGGTTATTTTTTATTCTAAGAAATGTTACAATCTTTTCTGTGGAAGGTGGCTACTATTGTAGCCAGTAGTCTGTATGAAAAGATGAATGCTATATTTACATGGGTAGATTTGAATAGATATAGAAAACTCTGAAACTCTGACTTGTGAAATATTGACCTAGTTTTGGGTTTTGAGAAAGCTTTCATTTACTAATTGTTAGATACTTAACCATTTACAACACTTGACTTTAGATTTTGAGTTCTTTGAGTTCTTTTGTTTTGGATGTGCTAATAAGGGATTTAAACGATCACATGAACTTGTTTTGCTGAATCACAGAAACATCTGAGGTGGTCTCAGAGGATATGGAAAATAATATACGAATCTTAAGTTGTTTTTAACAAGTGAACCAGTTTACGTTTGAAACATTTTAATATTTTAAATGTTATTCAAATTAGCTTCTTTAGTATTAAGTTAACTGACATTATTAATTAATCAGTTAATCCCTAAAATCTTGGTGGCTTTGTAAAAGTTTGTTTCTTCTATCACCACCCAATGCAAGTTGGCTGGAATCCCAGGCCTCCATCCTATGGCTCTGCCCACCTCTAATTCCTTTCCTCATGGCATGCAAGGTAGCTAGGTGACAGGCTCAGGGCAGAGCGTATCATTTCTGGAGCCAGGTCCTTGGTTTACCAACTATATGGAAGCTGGGAGAGATGTAGCCTTGCTTTAGCTGCTTACTGAGGAGAAAGGATTATGGATTAAAATTTCTTTCTTTCTTTTTTTTTTTTTTAAGGTAGAGTCTTACTTTTGCCCAGGCTGGAGTGCCATATTCTCAGGCTAGCTCTTAGCAATCTTAAACTCTTGGGCTCAAGTGATCCCTTTGCCTCAGCCTTCTGAGTAGTTATGACTACAGGCACCTATCACCATGCCTGGCTAATTTTTCTATTTTTAGTAGAGACAGGATCTTGCTTTGTTTTGGCTGGTCTCAAACTCCTAAGTTCAAGTAACCTTCCTGCCTTTGCCTCCCAGAGTGCTAGGATTACAAGTGTGAGCCACCGTGCCTGGCCTTGAAAATTTCTTTTAATGCTTATGCCACCTTTTAATTTTAACAATGTCTAATTTCTCTCAGGGTGAAGTGTTGCAAATCAAATAGTGGCATCAAGCAGATTTAATATTGCAAGTGTCCTGATAGTACCTAGAAAAAAACTAGCTGAAACCTGGGCCTACCAAAGGTGACTTTAAAAACGTAAAGCTTTAGTGCTACTTGGAACATGAAGGAATAACAAGATAGAGAAAGAGGGAAATGGAGAGTACTAACATCTCAGGTTACAAATCCTTTTTTCACACAGGTTGATTTGTTAAAGGAAATGTTCTGAGAATTAATGGCTCCTGTTTATGTTTGTTTTTCAAACAGATTGTGTATAAGTATTGTATTCTGAGTTTGTTTTGTTAGGTAGGCTTTACCTTTGTAATCTTATATTGTACTCAGTTGTTTAGCCATTTTTTCTTCCAACAAAAGGCAATTAAAGGATTCCCAACCTCTTTACATCATATTGCAAAATTAGTGAAGTTTGAATTAATGAGCTGCTTCTTTAGGTGGGAAGTTTGAGGATAATTAAATTTTCTGTGGTTTCTGCTTAATTCTTGGAAGCAAATTTCATGTGGAAACTTTTATAGTGGACTCTTCAATAAAGCAAAAGGGATATAAATGGTTTAAAAGCTTAAAAACTAATAACAATTTTAATATGTCTTAAAAGTTTTTAGTAAAGTGGCCTTTATCTCAAATGTCTAAACTTTGTCTCTGTCTTTGATTTATAGTTGAAGTTTGAAATAATGTACTAGGCACCTGTGTTGCATACAAAAAGGAAACAGTGAAGAGGTAGTTCACCCTTTCAAAATGCTTTACTCATGTGGAGTAAGAAAAATAATTTAATTCAGACCATGGAGCTAGGATGGTTTTAGAAATTATGTAATTCACTTGCGCACACTATCCTCTTTAGTTTTATAGGTTAATAAAAGAAGACCCAAGATAGCAGAGCTGAGGCTGAAACCCACTTTCTTTGACTCTTACACTAATACTCTTTCTTTCATATACTACGCTTGGCACCTAAAATAGTCATGTGGTTGAGAAAATTTTCACATTGAATTATAAAAGCAGGAAGATACAGAATTAATAAGAAAATTATAGTCATTAATGTCTATGTATTTTTTGTTTTTTTTTTTAGTGTGCAACTTGCTTTGGTGTTTGCTGTTTTATTGCCACAGATGACATTACTGTAAGTAGAACACCTTTGACTCCAGCTGTCTGCTGTAACTTCTAATTTAAGATGGTTATCTTACTTCATATTCTTATGCTTTAGGAGCTATATTCAACTTTGGAATGTTTAGAAAATATATTCACCAAGTCCTATCTCAAAGAGAAAGATGCTAATGTGATTTGCAGCACCTCTAATACAGTGCTTCATATCAGCTCGCTTTTGGCATGGACGCTGTTACTGACCATATGCCCAATCAATGAAGTGAAGAAAAAGCTTGAGATGTATGTATTTTTCTTTTATATTCTATGAAAGCAACATTTAGTTGACATAATTGGTTGCATTCACACAGTAATGACTGTCTTCTAGGCACTTCCATAAACTTCCAAGCCTCCTCTCTTGTGATGATGTAAATATGAGAATAGCTGCTGGCGAATCTTTGGCACTTCTTTTTGAATTGGCCAGGGGAATGGAGAGTGTAAGTATTTCATTGGCAAAGGGTAAAGTTTGTGTTCCAAGTACCATTATTCCATCATTACCTTTGTAATTAAGGATTGGATAATAACTTTGGAGCATGGCCAACTTGGGAACTGGGTGATTGATTTCTCTCTTCTTGGCAGGGCCGTGGCAATGTAATACTTTAAAGAGCATAAACCGGTAGGGGTTGGTGGAACGGTATTTGAGTTTAGTTCATTAGACTTAGTTTGTACTTTGTGTAGAACTGAAGTTTAGAGATGTTTTACTACTCACGAAGAGAGTTTCATCTAGTATAATATGTATAGAACTGCGTGGATTTAGGTGATTCAGGCATGTGGTGCTTTATGGTAACTATCAGACAAATGAATAAAATATGAAGTCAGCATAGTTTTGGAATGAGAATGAGTTTAGTCTATTATTTAACTTCTCTAAGCCTAAGATGGAAACAGACATTGCCCTTTAGTCTGGGGCGTGTGCTTTTTAGTTCCACTGTCTACTCACGATGTGTTACCACTGCTTGGCTCCAGAAGGTATTCAAATTTGTGGTAGTTCAGTCAGCTGACCCAGTTTGCTTGGTACTGTTACAGGTTTAGCACCGGAAGTCTTGTGTTCTGGGGAAGCTTTTTATCTCAGGCAAACTGGGACATTTGGTGATTCTAGTTTGTAATCTCTATTCTAAGGATTGCTATAAGAAAGGAATGCCTCAGGTTTTACCATTGTAAAGGAAAATTTGTTATTAGGTAAGTGATTTAAATAGTGTGCTGATATTTGAAATTGAGGAGAAGCTTTTACTGCCTTCACTGAATCCATAGGCATTTATGGTCTTTATAACAATAAATACAAGAAGGATCTAGTAAGAAAACGCAAATATATGGGAAATGGATCATTAAATAGGAGATATTAATGGATAATTAAATAGGAGATGTTATTGCTAACCTTGAGTTAATTGCTAGATGCTTTTTGTTTCAGTTTTCAACAGAGTCTCACTCTGTTGTTCTGGCCAGAATGCAGTGATGCAATCTACTTCACTGCAACCTGGATCCACCTTCTGGGCTGGAGTGATCCTCCTGCTTTAGCCTCTTAAGTAGCTGGGGCTTACAGATGTGTGCCACTAGGCTCAGCTAACAATAGATGTTTTTAATCTAAGGAGAAAGACTGTATTCCAAAATGAAAATTTTTCTGTATCTAAAGAAGTTATTTAAAAGTGAATAATTCTAAATAGGATTAATACTGTATTCTGGGTTGCCTGCCATATGTAGTCATTCACATTTCATTCTAGGCCTGTGTTTAAAAAATGTTTATTCTTAAAATTAATATGTGTGAAAATTTATATGTCTGTGTCCAACCTCTCCTCTACCGTGCTTTATTTGAAGTATAGCAGGTAGAAATGAGAAGTACTGTATTTTGCCATGGAAAGTGTCCTCCCATATATAATGTGTACCCATGCCCTCCCCCCCCCCCCAACTTTCAGGTAAATAAACTTTTAATTCAAATTTTTGTTTATATTTAGGCATGCTTGTTTTTTGTTTTTTTTTATTATAAAGGAATTTTAGCACTTTTAAAAAAATTATGGTGCGAGAAATTTTATGTTCTAGTAACAAATTTATGATATTTGCACATCATAGAAGGCCAAGAGCTCTTTGTCGCTGTCAGTATCAGAAGTATCACCTTCTTCAGTTTCTATATGACTATTGTGTCTTCTGAAGAGTCACTTTCCTCAATCCTGGTAAAATTCATCATCCTCAGTTTCATCCCTAGCATTGCTGATGCCATATTTTTAAAAGTATTTCACAACCACATCTTTCTTAACACCATTCCATGATGTTAGCATCCGGTCATACCTGGGTAATGGACGTTTTCTCAATTCTTCTGGAAGGTGTTAAATCACTGGCTGACTGCATCCACATTTACTTTTTCTTTGTTAGGGCCCTGGTGGCCTTGTGTACTGTCACACTAAGAGGCTGCTGTGGGCTGCTCGGCCCACCAGGTATCACAGCAAGCTGGGTCTTCAAGTCTGCTGCCGTTGCTTTTGCACTTTGTGTAATGGGCTTTTCTTGCAAGTTGGCAGAAGTTCAACAAAACATTACTGTGTTCCAGGGTATGATTTTGCATACGGATATCATTAATCACTTTTTAGAGTTTGACATATAAGCATAAATAAAAGAATTAAAAACATTTATATAGATGTGGAATTAGTGTTACGCATGTATAATGTGCATCCTAATTTTTCCCTCAAAAATTTGGGCAAAAAAGCATGCATTATACATGCATGACAAAATAAGTAAGGTAATGCATCAGTAGCTGATGATTCTCCTTATGTGAGAAATTGGACTTAAATTTAGCAGTCAGTTTAATTTTATTGAGCTAGTTAATGGTTCCTTGACTTCAAGGCACAGAAACCAGATGTCCCAGTTTTTAATCTTACGTTCCTTTACTGGCTAGAAATGGTGTTCCTTTGGAATCTTAAAAGTGAAGTCATAGTGCAGTTTAAATTGTACATATTGAATATGTGTGTTTAAATTTGTATAAATATAATAGAAATCCATTACCACCCATGTATCTTTTGTTCTCTGATTTAATAACTTATGCATGATAGCCAGGAGAACTCATCCAGCCTTTTTTAATATGACTTAAATCCTTGTCCAAAGATAAAAAATGAACGGGGTTACAAAACAGAACCTAGTATTTTTGTTTGCTTTTTTTTTTTTTTTTTTTTTAAAAGCATAAGTTGTTTACATTTGTGTGTATGTATAGATACTGGGTATTCAGAAATGAACAAAATAGAGTGTTGATGGACTATATAGGCAGATTTACACAGGTTCTTACAGCAAATGAGTGTCATTGAATTATTCAGAGCCGTTGGGTCACAAAACTAATTTGTGATATTGTTAACTTTGAAATCTAGGGATATAATGAATTTTGCCTGGGAGACAGAAAAAACTTAGGAAGACCTAACTTTTAAGTTGGATTTTAAAGAATGAGTCAGTTATAGATTATTATTAATAACTATTTATTCAAATTTGAAGTTAGGAATTATTGCTCCTTTGTGAGAGTTCCCCCAGCTTACTGTATGTGTTTGCTATATAGCCAAGTAGCTAAGAGTGGGCTCTAGAGCTACACTGCCGCCTTTCAGATCTGTCTTCCACCCTTACTGGTTGCATAATGTTAAGCAGCTTCTTTATACCTGCAGTGTACTTATCTTTAGAATGGAGAAAATAATTGTAGCTATCTTATAAAGTCGCTGGAAATACATGATATAGTATAAATGTTAGCTGTAACTCTTCAAGTGTTGATTGAGTTAAGCGTTGCCTTCCCTCAGTCTGGCCATAGTCTACTAGTGGCCTTTTAGGAACTATAAAATAAGGCAGACTGTTGGTGCGCAGAATTACGGATCTTAGTAGCCACAGATATGCTGGTCCAAGCCTGACTTAGTAAAATATAACAGAATATAATATAGGGGAGTGTAATGAGACCTCCTCCAATTCTCCCTATTTCTTTACCCACTTGAGCTGACGAGAAGTTTAGTGCTACAGTATCAAGAGAAAAAAAGAATCCAAAAACTTAACAGTACATTCCTTGGAGTTAAAGTCTTGAATGTTAAAGTCTTGGAGTTGAAGTCTTGGATGTTATTAATACATATCGGAAGGGCAACTCATCATTCTTGTTTCCTGCAGTTTTAACTAGGGCAACTGACCTTGTGTAAAGACATCTCTATACCTTGACAAAGATATTCGGCCTTGATTAGCAGGGATTGAAAGAAAAGTTTTTGTACTTGAATAGAGTCAGATAAAGCCATTCTAGAGATAATGTTTAGCACTTTGCAGTGAATTGGGGAGGGATCAATTTTTATTTAATCCTTAAAGCCATCTTGTGAGAGGGTAGATATTCTCTTTTTACAGATTATGAAACATAATTTTTCAAACTTAATGTAGTAAGATCCAAGATTCTAATCCAGGACTTCTGACCCTGCTGTGCAGTAATGACTATGCTGGTGCCCTTTCATTATTGATAAGAGTTGAGATGTTTAGTTGTATCTATGGAAAGCCATTATTTAAAGAGTATACAGTTTTACAACATATTTATTATATAATTATCTTAAACTTGAATAAATAGGCTTTTGGATGCTATTTATGGACTATTTTGTTATTTTTTTCTTTCTTGTTTATGCCCAACCTCTTGATGGAGACTTTTTCCCAAAATATTTAATGTTTATTTTCCCTAGTTTTAGTATAAAGAACTCAGTGATTCACAAACTATAAACTAGATGGAGTTTTTTCTATTGTAAGATCATATTACATTAGAATTTCTAAACTTTGGCACTATTGATATTTTGGTCTGGATAATTTTTTGTTGTTGGGGAGTTTAGGGGCTGTCTGTGCATTGCAGGATATTCAGTAGCACCCCTGGCCTCTACCTGCTGATGCTGGTGACACCTCTACCCCCCATCCCCCCCATTTGCAGTGTCCAAAAATGTCTCCAGATAATAGCCATTTGTCCCCTGGGAGGTACATTTTTATACATTATCTTAATTTGTTCTAAGAACTGGGATTCTCAGCACTGTTAAGATAATGTATAAATTTTCTTAAATGTTGGTTTATTCTATGTAGGCTTTTTAATCTTATACATCTTTTTTTCTTTTTTGAGAATACTATAACAGAGCAAGTAGCCAATAAAATACATAAGAAACTGCCAGTTCCAAAATGTACTTTCTTATAAGTAAAACTACTACATCTTGTTATAATGGGATTAAATTAATTAGAATTTAAATGTAGAGGTCAGTATAACTTTAGTCTGTTTTAATACCCACTCTGTATCTTATTAATGGGTGTTGCCTCTAATTCAGACATAGGTTAAATGGAAACGGTAGAAGTAAATATTTGAGAAATAATTAAGAATGCGTATTCTAAAATATTGACGATAAGAAAACATTTATGTACTTAAAAGCTGAATATCTGTCACATTAATTTCAAGTTTATGTTTTACCACTGTAATAAATCTTTCCATTTTAGACATTCAGGCACATTTATACTTCTTGTGATTAAATAATAATATAAATAGCTTGGGAAATGTACAGAATAAGAGCTCCTTATTTTAATGAAATAAATTAAATGATTATTACCTCCAATGTTAAAAAGTGTTAAAGAAGTATGAGTAATTAAATTAGACATTGCTCATCTTCTGATTTCTTAGTAAGAAGTATCTGCTCTAGTTTTGGTCAGCTAAATAAGTTTGAGTCATCTTTTAGTTTTCAGTGCTTATACAATGTAGTTAGGGAATAAAAACACTACAAATAAAGAGTTGTATTGAATGTACAGCCACATTAACTGTATGAAAGAAGCCCTTAGTTTAAGGTCATAGCAAATTGTAATACATTCTGTAGCTTTCCCCTTAAAGGTATTAGAGCATTTTCTAGCTTTAAATAATTTAATCACCTAAGCTGTGCACCTGATGTGTTTTGTTGCTTATTTGAAATATGGCAATAAATTAGAAATTAGAGTCTTTAAAAAGCTTTACTGATAGCTTACACCTTTGGTACAGGAATAATTGGAATTCTCAGAGTTTGACAGTAAGGGATTGGGGAGCCAAATGATAGAAGTGGTATTGGTATACTTCTCTGAACTTTGAAATCTCAGTAATGTGTTATATGCAGGGGCACACAATAGGTATTTGTTGAATGCATCTGGAAGGGGAATGTTAATTATTCTGCTGTCATATTATCTTATGGGCAGCATTTCTGGATTAAGTTTTGCCTAAATATCTAAATAGCCTGAAGATTTGTGTTTCATACAACTGGTAGGCTGTTTTTTGTTAGCTCTAAAAGAGAACCAGTAACTAATGAAATAAAATTGCTTCTCTTGACCAGGACTTTTTTTATGAAGATATGGAGTCTTTGACTCAGATGCTTAAGGGGTTGGCTACAGATGGAAATAAACACCGGGCCAAAGTGGACAAGAGAAAGCAGTGGTCAGTTTTCAGAGATGTCCTGAGGGCGGTGGAGGTAGGTAGGCCTCTTACATGCTGGACTAGCCACTGTTTTGGAAGTTGAAACTTGACAGTTGGGTGATTTTGTTGATTAAATTTTACCTTCAGTGAAAGTGATTACTCATTTTAAGACCTAGCTAGTTCTTAACAACATTAAGTAGAGACTTTTTTTTTTTTTGTCTCAAAGAAAGGAAAATTTAATGCTAGTGTATAAAGATACTTTTTTAGGTTTAAAAAAATAAAAAGATACATAGTAATAGTAATGTATTTCACCTTGGTGTACCTGACATCTTAAAGCAGTGGTGCTTAGCCCATGCATACTTAGTACAGTCTCCAACTTAACTTTACCTTTAAGGGAAGACCTTGTGATCTCTCTAGGAAGGCTACATGCTAAAACCCAAAATATAATCACAAAACCCAGCATTTTAATAAGGCCACTGAAGGTCATTCTCTGATGCTTGAATTTGTTCTGTAATCCTTCTCTTCATCTCAGGATTTAAGAACCTCCCCTCCCTTTCCACTGGGTCTCCTGTTCCTCTGCTAGCCTCTGGTTTCGAGCATCTGCATGAGAAAGGCCTGTTCCCAGAGCCTTGCTAAGAGTTTTTGTCGTGTGTGTGTGTGTGTGTGTGTGTGTGTGTGTGTGTGTGTGTGTGTGTGTGTGTGTGTGAGAGAGAGAGAGAGAGAGAGAGAGAGAGAGAGAGAGAGAGAGAGAGAGAGAACGAATGAACCTAGCTTTCTCTGGAGGGTCCTGCTTCCTGGTTAGGTCTTTTAAACAAAGGTTGCTCAGCTGCTACAGAGGATTACACCTTTTAGGTGTGGAAGTGGCTGCTACACCATTTCTTTTCATTTAAAACCTTTCTTGAAACTCACACCTTCCTTAAATCAGCAAGCATTTACTATGTTAGGTAAAATCATAGGCTTTACCATATGATTTTCTTATTTCACTTTCATTATAGCTCTTAAGCAATAAAGTTAACTCCTTTTAAATGAAAAATGGGGACCAGAGGGGTAGTTAGGGAACTGTAAATAGCAAAGATGACATTTGAACCCCTGTACTGTGCTCTTTGGTTGTGGACACCAGCTGCAGATGGGTCAGGTGAGAAAGTGAAGAGCTGCAGTTAGATCTATCAGTTCCGGCACTAGCAGCCTTCGTAAGAACAGCTTCAGTGGAGTGATGGGCGAGAAGCCAGGCTGGAATGGACTGAAAACTGAATGGGAAGTGAAGACGAGGTAGCTGTTGTGGGGAGAGGAAGAGAGCTGATAGCTGGAGTGTAGTGCTGGATTGTGGGAGGGTTTGTTTTGTTTTATTTGCTAGAGATAGTTTATGGAGAAGGAGCCAGTAGAGAAAGGAGCATTTCATTTGTGAATATAGTTTGTTTCTCAGTACTTGAGGATTGGTTCCAGGACTTCCTGAGGATACCAAAATCTGAGCTCAAGTCCTTGATATAAAAAGGCGTAGCGGTTCAGCGCCTGTGGCTCAAGCGGCTAAGGTGCCAGCCACATACACCTGAGCTGGTGGGTTCGAATCCAGCCCGGGCCTGCCAAACAACAATGATGGCTGCAACCAAAAAACAGCTGGGCATTGTGGTGGGCACCTGTAGTCCCAGCTACTTGGGAGGCTGAGGCAGGAGAATCCCTTGAGCCCAGGAGTTGGAGGTTGCTGTGAGCTGTGACGCTATGGCACTCTACCCAGGGCAACAGCTTGAGGCTCTGTCTCAAAAAAAAAAAAAAAAGGGTGTAGCATTTGCATAGAACCTATTCATACCCTCCCTTTTGCTTTAAATCATCTCTAAATGACTTATAACACCCAACACAATGTAAATGCTATGGAAATCATTTTTATACTCTACAGTTTAGGGATGATGACAAGGGGGGAAAGCCTGTACATGTTCCATGTTCAGTACATGGAATTTTTTTTTACTATTTTCAATCCCCAGTTGGCAGAACCCCCAGGTAGGGCAAACTGTGTAAATGAAAGATCAGGATTAGCCTTGAATTGGAGATAAGGGAGTCTATCACCTACAGGAGGGAAGAGTAGGTAAGGATACTGATGACTCTAACAGGTGGGCAGGGAATAGAGTTCTAGAAGGTTGAAAGAATAGCATTCTGGTTTTTTGAGCTGCTGTTGGATGCCAGGAAGTGGTATAAACCCGTGTGCACCTCCCAGACACGCCCTTCTCTCAGACCTTTAATAACCCAGGGAGAGAGAGGCCCATTTCACATGCAAGGGCATGGTGACAGGTCCACTTAGCTTTAGATATAAGGTTCTTTTCTCCATGTCACCTATGGTGTCTGCTGAATGAGAAGGGGGCTGGGTAGATGTGGGGAAGGTGGTTGGAGTCCCCTTGTTCCATCTCCTTCCTCCTGTCCCTGTGGCAATCAGCCTTCTCTTCCTAGTTACTCTTAATCTTCCTGATTCATCAAAGAGTTAACTAGCCAGTTTCTTCTGAGCATGTTCTGCCACTATTCTGGGTGACTTGTTTGTACTGAAAACTCTATCCTGTATTTGTTCCATTAACTTTTATTTACATTTCTTTTGGGCTGTACTCCCACCCCCTCCCCTCATTCCCATGGTTGTATGTTCCAGGTCTTCTGGCAGGATTGTTCCAGTGCTGAAATCTTAAAACCTAGGGTTATTTTTATTTTCGAATAAACCTAACGTGAGACCTCTTGGAGCCTCCTAGCTGCTAGTAGTACTGACCTTTATTCCCTAGATCCCGGCTGCCCATCAGTTCACCCTCTTTTTGGGGTACCAATTTGTCTTTCTGACTGTTCTGTAACCTTCCCATTTCCATCCTAGACCAACACAAACAACTGAGACCTTTTTTTCAAGTTTGTTGCATGCCATTGGAATTTTAAAATGTTCACAGCAGTGTGTATTTGCAATTAATGTTTGTTTGAACTCAGTTGTGCCTTCGGGTCTAACAATTCTATACCCTTAAATAAAGGATAGGAATTTTTAGTTTGTCCACATGTCAGGAAGTATCAGTTTAAACCATATTGTTCATTTATCTCAATGTTTATATGTCTGTTTAATAATTGTGTTTACTTAAGATCTCTTTGGGCCCTTGATAATTTTGGTTCTGCTGTTGGCTAGGAACGGGATTTTCCAACAGAAACTGTTAAATTTGGTCCTGAACGCATGTATATTGATTGCTGGGTCAAAAAACACACCTATGACACCTTTAAGGAGATTCTTGGATCAGGGATGCAATACCACTTGCAGGTGAGTGACATCCTTTAAGTGTGTTTTTAAATTAGGGAACAGTCCTGAATGCAGCTCTCTTGGTTGGCTTTCGAATTTAACTGATTGTCCAGACTGCTTCTACATGTGAGAAAACTGTAAATTTATTACTGAAAGTATGATTGAATAAATTCAAGACTGTTTCTCTTTGGATTGTGTCGTTCTTGTGGAATGTTACTGGTATCTTTGTATGAAAGCATATCACTTGACATAGCTTCCTTGGATTCAAGCCATTGGAAAGAATTAGTGATCTAAGTTCATATTTATAGGTTACACTGTTAAGCAGAGTCACTTTGTTTTGAAAAAGAGTTATAATATTTAATACTGAGCCTTGTCACCTTTTTCTTTCCCATAAGTCAAATGAATTCCTTCGCAATGTATTTGAACTTGGACCCCCAGTGATGCTTGATGCTGCAACGCTTAAAACAATGAAGATTTCTCGTTTTGAAAGGGTAGGTTTTGTTTATGTTTTCAATAGAACTGAATGCACCAACGAATAGTGGAACCAAAGCTTTGATTCTGTTTGGTGATGGGAACTTAGCCCATGGAGTTTTAAGCTTTCATTATGGTACACACCATAAAAAGGTGGAGAAGCTTTACTGTGTTTGGAGTGTGGAGGGCTTAAACAATTTTTTTTTTTCTACCTATAATCCAACTATCTTAACATAGAAACTATTTTTATTTTTTGTTTTTATTTATGGAGTTTGATATTTAAGAATATCAAACTGTGCTGCTTTTATATCAGGTAACAGCCTACATAGTGAAATATCAGATTCATTTTATAAATGAGGAAGCTATTCAAAGAAAATCTGTAACATTAAATAGTAATTAATACAGACCAGGCATAGTGGCTCCTGCCTGTAATCCCAGCACATGGGAGGCCAAGGCAGGTGGATTGTCTGAGTTCAAGACCAGCCTGAGCCAGAGCGAGACCTCGCCTCTAAAAATAACCAAACGTTGTGGTGGGCGCCTGTAGTCCCAGCTACTTGGGAGGCTGAGGCAAGAGAATTGCCTAAGCCAAGAGTATAAGGTTGCTATGAGCTATGACACCACGGCCCTCTACCGAGGGTGACAAAGAAAAAAAAAAGCAATTAATGCCATTTTACTTATTAATTAAAAAAAAAAATTCTTAATTATATTTTTGGTTTTTTATTGAGGTGGAATTCACATAATGTCCATTTTAAAGAGCATAATTCACTGGCATTTTATTAAATTCATGATGTTGTGCAACTGTTCCCTCTGTCTAGTTCCAAACATTTTCAACACCTCCACAGAAAACACTGTGCGCATTAGCAGTCACTTCCATCTGTCTCCCCCTCAGCCAGTGGCATCCACTAACCTCTTCCCTGCCTGTGTGGAATTCCTTGTGCTGGAAGTTTCATGTGAATGGACCCAGGCCACATGTGCCCTTTTGTGTCTGGCTGTTGCTGGTGAGAGTAATGGTGTCTAGGTTCCTCCACGCTGTCGCTTGTATCCAGCTTCATTCCTTCTTGGGGAAGAAGTAGTATTCCATTATACAGATTTACCAAAGTTTTTCTTATCCATTCATCAGTTGAGGGATATTTGGGCGGTTTCCATCTTTTGGCTCTTGTGAATAGTGCTGCTGTGAACATTGACATACAAATTCAGGAGGTATTACCTAGGAGTGGAATAGTTACATCGTGTGGTGATTTTGAGGAACTGCCAGACTGTTCTAGTCTCTCCACATCCTTACCAAAGCTCGTTTATTATTTGCTTTTTATTTTTAATTATAGCTGTCTTGGTAGGTGTGAAGTGTTTAATTGTATTTTTATAGAACCTTAATATTTTATTGGTTTTATGACCACGTAATTGTTGGGTATTTTAAAGCTTTTTAATAAATGTCATTATTTTTACATGCATTTCTCTTTTGAATTATTTCTTTGAAGAAATCCCCTGTATGGAATACAGGGTCAAATTTATGACTTTTGCTATGTACTACCAAATTACCTTCCAAAGTTACTGTTATATTTAATTATCTCCAGCAGTGAATGAAGGCATGTAGCTATTGTCCATTTGTCAGCGTTGGGTTTTGTGATTTTGAACATTTATTAAATTGGTATTAGAAAATGGTGCCCCATCGCTTTCCTTCTTGTTATTTTAATTGATAGCCAGGTAGGACTTTTTCATTGAGTCATAATTTTTCTTAGATCAGATTAAATGTTGATGTCCTTTTCCCACTTTTTTTTGGTTGGACTTTTCTTTGTATTTTACATATTTGGTTAATTTTCTTAATATAGAATAGCCAATAGCTATTTTATTTGTTCATTTTCTTCCTTGTTCTTTGTGTGTTTTATAAACATGTCAAATACTTACAGGGTCAAAATAGTCCATTTCTTTGCCTTTGTGATTTTTAACCTCCTTACCCCATTTTATAAGAATATCTTAAGTCTTATTGATCATGTATTTTTCTTTTCTTTATTTCAGCATTTATATAACTCTGCAGCCTTCAAAGCTCGAACCAAAGCTCGAAGCAAATGTCGAGATAAGAGAGCAGATGTTGGAGAATTCTTCTAGATTTTCAGACTTGAAGACTATTTTCTAATTTCTATTTTTTTCCTATTTCTAATATATTTAAACTCTAGAGACAGTTTTTATCTTGGAGTAACTTAGATAACTTTTGTAGTATGGGTTATATTGCTTATAATTTAATGTACAGTATTGCCAATGGTGAGTTCTGATTATTGAATGTTCTCTGTAACTATAATCAGTAAACATGAATAAAATGTTTGTAATTTCTGAACATACTCTATTTATTACGGAAGTCAAAATGTAGTGTTTAATTTTGATTTCATGATGTGAAAAATGATTAGCCAAGGTTTAATTTCTTCGATTCTGGTTGTCAAAAATACTGATTAATTATAATGATATACAAGGTATTTAACTTAATACCTTAGATAAGAGTTCTGGATACAATTTTTGGGATCTGGTTCCTCTAGAAAAGCTGCTGTATTTTTAATTTTAAATGGGACTGTAGCTTTTTAAATCTCATCACTGGGGTCAACAAAAGGAATTAGACTGAGACCTGCAGCTGCACTTAAAGGCTATTCAATTCAGCTATTGGGAGTTAATGATTAATAAGCATATGCCAGAAAGGTTGCTACCTTTAACCTTATGAGAGCAGTAACACTGATTTTATCTGCTGTATGAGATTTTGTGCATTTTATTTTGAAATAAAGACCTTTTCACACTGAAAATGCTTCTTTTTTCAATAGAAGAAACATTATTTATAGCTTTGAGGTACAAAATTCAAAGTGACCAAGCCAGGTTGGGAGGGGGACACAGGTGTATTTGTCTATTTGAAAACATTAAACTATGTGGAAAAAATGTAACTGTATTATTAGGATTCAAGTTACTGACTTGTAAGAATATTGCTGCTTGGTTGCCTGTAGGAGGTATTTTTATTTTATGAGAAGTTGTAAGCATTTTGAAAATGCATTAAAATTTAATTATTAAACTTGAGATTAAAATTTTATAGTGCAAGCAGCATGTGTAGCTTAGAAGCTGCAGACTTGTTTGATATCCTCGTTGTAGAAAACGGTGCGGAAGTAACTACTTAGCGAGAAGTGCCTAAATCATTTAAAGGTGTTTTTCCCAGTGAGTGTTCTTCCTCTCCTACATCCCCGTGACTCCTGGAAGGTCTGATGTTTCCCTGGGTAAAAATCACCGGCTTGTTTCTTTATGGAGTCAGTGTTACTGAGTTCCATCCTTCCTACAATACAATGGAAAACAGTTGGAATCTAGAATTCGGATTTGTGTGTTGTCACTTTGTCATGTTCCAAGTGGGTTAGAACCATAGAAAAGAAATAGCAAATAGCAAGTTTATCTAACTGTTCAACTTCATATACGTATACCGAATTTTAAACAAAAGCAAATTTGTATTAAAGTGTTTAGTGCATAGTTTAATAGTACTTCAAGGCTTAGAAGGAAGAAAGCCCCATCCATCCTTTCCCATCCTCAGTCCCATCCCAGGAGAAAGTCAGCCTTCAGTTTTTTTCTAGCTCCTTGGTATTAGGAGTTCTAAATAGTATGCTCATGCAGCTATTTCTGTTTGTTATTTTTAGATATTTGTCAGCTGCTTATTAAGATAGGTGAAGACTTCTTTCCTTTGCCATCCTAATATTTTCTTGGTTAAGTCTGCATGATTGCATTATTTGATTATATTTGTATGTTGACTGCATCTACATTTTTATTCTCATAACATTTTTGTCTTGGAGCTAATTGTTTTCCTTTTTGGCCTTATGTGCACATCACTAATTCTTTTCAAACATTCCCAAACAATCCTCAAATTGGGAATTTTTGAAAATTTTAATTGACAAACTGGTATTCAAATTCAGAATTTGAAGGTATTGCTCTATTACTTTCTGATAAGCAAAATCTTGAGATAGCTGATACAATTTCTATTTGTTTTCCCAAAATATCCATAGTGTTATACTGTGCTTTGGTGGGCTTGGAAAATACATACATGCATATATATATATATATATATATTTTTTTTTTTTTTTTTTTTTTTTTTAATATTTTTAAATTCTAAATCTCCTACTTAACCTCTACTCATTTTCTTTGTTTTGGAACTCTGTGAAGATAGTGGAGCTCCTAATTTAGACTTGGACCTTATTATTTTTCTTTCTGGGAAATTTTCTTAACATGATTTTTCAAGCTTTATTGCATTTTACGTTTGGCTAACATTAAATTACCTACCTGTATTTAGCTCCGTGTGTCACTGTTGCCTCCAAATCTAGGCCTGCCTGAATTCGGCAGGGCTGGCCAGCTCACCCTTACTGAGGACAGCCCTGTTTGTTCAATACATTTGTTGAGCTTACTGTCTCCTTCCATTTTCATTCTTGTGGCTTTGTGATTTTTATTCCTATTGTGACTTTTTACTGGGGGTTTAGGGAGGAAGAGAAGAATATTAATCTGCATATTGAATTTATGCAGGGATGACTTTTTTGTTCAGGAAATGCATGGGTAAGTGCTGGACAAGGCTTACGGGGACTAAATGCATAAGAATGTTCGAATATTCTTGAAAGTAGTAAAATGTGTGACAAATCAATCATTTCATTGTTTGTATCTTGGTTAATCTTGCTGATTTGAAGGAATTTGATATGGTCCCTGTCCAATTTGTTTTTTCCCAAAATGAATTTTGAGGCATTCAATATCTGTGACTCAAGTCTTTGATTAGTTTCCTGGGAGGGACACCCTGAGATATAACATTTGAAAGAAAACGCAAGAAATGCTTGAAAATGTCCCCAGATTAAACAATTCATGGTAGACGATTTTCTTCTTTGACTCAAATCTCGTAGCCTTTCAGTTACCTGATAGTTAAAATGAAGTAAGTTGTCTGGTTTTGTTCTTAGGTGGTTTTCTACACGTCTAACTGGTGGAAAGCCAGTCTCATCTGCCTGACTGGTGGTAGTTGAGTTCAGACTTTGATGTGAGATTTGGGTTTAATTCTCATCTCTGCTACTTATAGTCTTAATTCTCCTCATCCCTGATGGGAGATTCATATTTTACAGAGTTATAAGGTTCTAAGAGAGGAAAAACATAGTAAATGATTTTTTTAAAAAAAGGGGGGAAGGCATTACTTCTATTTCTTGAAAGGATAGATGATTTAAGACAGGTACAGTAGTTAGGAGATTCTTTTTAATTGGACATGCTAAAATTGCTAATGTGAGCATTTGATTTTTCAGAGAAATTTTGCATAGCTTTTTAATGCATAGTATATTTCTGAACTGGTCCTTAGATCTACATCATTCTTACTTTTCCTCAAAATTTTGTGGAGCACATGTTTTCAAGGATGAATAATGTCTATCTCCACGTGGCCACAGAAAGGAGGATAACAAAGGACGTTATCTATTTACAACCAACCTTCCTTCGTATCCTGCTGGGATAGCTCTGTGATCTGGAAGCCCAGGTCTTGAGTGGTCTCAGATCTCATCACTGTAGCATCTTGTATGTACACCAGAGGGCAGGAGCTCCTTGGCATGTTTATGAGGGAACCACTTAAGCAAAAGGCTGACATTCCTGAGACAGAGGAAATGCAAAAACTCAGAATAAAGCCATTGAAAAGGAAAGGAGGTTGATGAAATGAAGTGCTTCCCTCCCCTGTCGCAGTCTCCCACTCACAACTGCTTTTTGTAGCTACTGGAAGCCTCAGGAGTCTGACTTGCCAATCATCCTAGCTGTGACCTCACAGCCGTCTTGGGTTCCTGTTTACTGCGGTTCTCTGGCTGGTCTGGAGCCCTTACAAGTTGGTCTTCTCGGGCAGCTCCTGCCTGCTGCAGGATGTTTATATATGGGAGCATTGTGGCAGAGTGCTGGAAATGTGGTGTCAGCTTACACAGCTGCGTCAGCCGTCAGCCGTAAGGACATTGACTTCAGTCAGATAAGGACCTCATGGGTATCAACTAAATCAGGGCATGATTTTTTTTTTTTTTTTGCCATTGTTTTCTTTTTAAAGCATAGTTTTAGTAATATATTTTCAACCTTAGGCATTATGAAAAAACTCACTATTTGGGATCTAATCCTGCTTGGCTAAATTAACACTAAATATACACCAACAACAGTTTCATGCTGGGGTTTACGGCCTTCATAGGAACACTTTTATACTGAAGGAAGGCAAAGAAAGAACTACAGAATTTATAGAAAATTTTTGTTGTAGTTGCTCCTGAATAATTAGAGGTTTTTTTTTTTTGTTTGTTTTTGTTCTTTTTCCTAGTAACCTACCAGTCAAAGCTCACATTTTTGTAAGTAATTTGCATGCTATTTCTCTACTGAGACTAAATTATGATTCTTGAGTCGGGGAAGCTTTGTTGCATGTGCTCTGTGCTTTTAACTTTTATTGAAATGATTTAGACTTGATTTAAAAAATTACTTCCTAAGTGTGAAGAGACGTTGGTTTCTGAAATGAAATCAAAGAACAAATTACCACGACTTACTCAATAAAGCTTCTTATTAGCTTTGAACTAAGCCTTACTATAACAATTCTGGTTTTTGTGGCAAGCAATACTGTTGTGAGTTATTTCTATGGTTTGATACCAAGCCCTTGTGGGGAAAAAGCACAAAGCAATTTTTCATGGATAACTAATCTTCATTTGTCAGAATAAAGATAGTTGCCAAAGAATTCTTAAATGACAAAAAGAATCAGCTGGTAGAGGAAAATGAAATTACTTACATGTTTCAGCTCTACGTGTTACACAGGTTTCTGTTAAAAGGATGCTTTAGCCAATCTTGGTGAATAAGCAAATTTGCACACGGAGTTGGGAAAGAGGATTAAGTCAGTGTGATGCGGAATTGCTAGTAACGCTGGCTTCTCCAGCTTTGCTGGTTGTTCTGGATGCCAAATATAGTAACCACTGGGTGTCAAGCAGCTGTGGGTCCTGGTGTGAGGGCCGTGTGTTCCTGTATCCATCCATTTACTAGCAGACTCATGAGTCATTTGCAAGCTCTTAGAAGCCTTGAAAAATACCGAACTCTGTTTTCTCTACTAGTTACTTATTTTACATTTGCATGTTGCAATCCATTTAAAAATATACTGAAACGGCGTATGTTTGCTCTGTGACTTCACTCTAAAGAAGAATTTTCTTTCAGATCACTTCATAGCCCACTCTAACTTGTTGCCTTAGTTCTTTCGGAGTGACCTTTGAGTAGGGAGCAAGGCCGCTAATTTGGAGATTTTATTAGCTATACTCTGAAAGTTTTTGTGGCTGTGATTTTCTAGCTGGTTCTCTACTTTGCAAACACCGAGTAAGTCTCCATTTGAGGTTTTAGCAATGGCAGTTACATTCCTGAAGGGGAAGCGACAGCTCACGAATATTAAGTCAGAGATCCATAAACAAACGAGTGTCAGTCACCAAGCCTAAAATAGAAGCTGTGTTTGAACCATGATCTTAGGATGTGACCCATACAACCTTTATTCCTGGCCAAATACAGTATAAAGAGATGATAAGATATGAAACACTTGTGGAAGAATTGCTTTGAAATCTGCAGCCATGGATCAGTAGTGCTTTTGGGCCTGGGTTTTATCTGTAAAAGGATTTAGCTTTGATCTCTAAGGCCTTTCACTCTATTTGCTGCTGTTTTTTTTTCTGTCAAGTCATTGTTCTATTGTTCTCTCAAGTCATTTCCTTGAAGTATATTTGGAGTTCAATATTTATTATCAGTATTAATATTTACTATCAATATTGAAAGTGTCTTATCTGAAATACTCAGGGAATTGTGTGTTTTGTTAATTACATTTCAGGATAACTGAAACACTTTTTAGCTTTAAGTCTGAAAAAGTTATAATCAGTTCATGACTCTTCAAGCTCTCTGCTTTTCTTAGCGAGGTTCCTGGGAGCACATTTTTCACAAATAAAGTAGGTTTTAGATGTTACCGGGAAATTGCTGGTTCTTAATATTCTACAGTACTGTTTAAGCTGTTTAGTAGACGGCTGATAACGTTTTTTCAAATCTTCTATAGGTGTATACATTTTTTTTTAATTTAGTTTTTCTGAACTCCAATTATATTTCTCTTCATTCTGTTGCTAGATGTTAAAGGAAATTTAACAAATGGTAACAGGAAGTAAGTAATGTGTTCCTACATACAGGCAAGCACATTTATTACATGGACTTTACTGGAGTCCAGATAGAAAGCACATGAGATTTTTACCCTTAATCTTATTTCTGCTTGTATACTTAGTCACTGCCCCCAATTCTTTTGAAAATAGATTTAAATCCTTAACTAAGTATTATAGATGTTCCAACTTAACATATGTCACTGGCTTCTAAACCAGGCATTTGAAAAGTTGGATTGGTCCCTACACTAAGGAGTTAGGTCTAGTGAGAAAGTCAAAGATGTAAGCGAACAAATGCAACAAAATACTACAGATGTTCTGTTGGAGAATACATGGGATGCAGCAAAGGCAGAAAGATAGGGCTTGGTTCTCTCTATTCTTAAGGGAGGTGATGTTTGAGTTGAGTCTTGAGAGAGGATTTGGAAGGGGCATATGGAACCAAAAGGCAGCATAATGGAAGACCCAGTGAACACCGGGCAAAAGGCCTGCAGGTCTAGATCTGCTCCAGCCCGATGTGTGATTGGGCATTTTTCTTGCCCATTGAATGAATGAAATGAAATGAGCTTCCATTTCCTCATTCGTAGAAAGATAGGGGGCTAGACTACAGCATGCCTAACATCCTTTCTAGATCAAAAAATTCTCTATCACTATTAGACTCATGTTTGAAAAGAGATAATTAGGAAAGAAAGCTTTTGTAAGTAATCGAAATTAGTCTTCCTAGATCCTTCTTTTCACATAATTAAATGGCCACAGGTTCTCGGTTATGGTCAGGACACATCTCAATGTGGGCCTTTTTAATCTCTTCAGGGTTTTCAGTGTTGCTTGAAGTTGTGTTATCCTTAGAAAATATTTCCTTTAATGTAAACTTAAATTTAAAAAATATTTATTAACTGAGTGCACTTTAAGGGCAGATGGAAGAGACCTCAGAGGTTCTAGAGTGTAGCAAAATTCCTCTTCATAGCATTTAAGTTTGCTAAGATTTTATCCTGGGGACTCACAGCCAGCATCTAATGGCTGAAGGAAACATGTGAGGGTAAGGATTCATGTGCCATATTAAGGGAGAGTATAAAAATTACAATTCTGTATTAAAGCCTCATGCAATTAGAGGCTTTAATTGCAGTATCCTCTTCTTTCATGAAGAATCTTTATGGCCACAGGCTGACTAGCTTAACTCTATCTTTCTATGTATTTATATTTAGTCTTCTTGCACAAAGGATTTGAGGCATCTCGCCAGAATATGAACAATGTAGTAAAATGGAAAAATTTAAAACTCAATTACAAAATAAAAAAGAAGTCCGGGGAAAATGTAGGCAGAATTGAGGAAACCAAAGAGCATGTGCAGATACAGGGTATAAACAGTAATTCCTAATTGGGCCACACAGTCCACCCCGAGCTTCCTGGCAAGCAAAACAAAAAGAATAATTGTGAAGTTGTGTGCAAAAGGAAATACTTTCTTCTGGATAAGTAAAGCTTTTCTAGATCCCTAGCTGAAAAAAAGTGTATTTGTGAGCAGTTCCTTGCATGCCTGCTGGGCTTCTTGTGGGCTGTGGTTCTTAGCAGGTTGAGCTCCTTAGCCCAGCCTCTTGTTTTTCACATCAGTGTTTTCTTGCAGGGACAATGAATCATTCTTCCCAGGACACTGGCTCTGGTGGCATTTATGAAGATGGAAAGCTTTATGTTGTGGATTCCATAAATGACTTAAACAAACTGAATCTCTATCCTGCTGGACCTCAGCATGTGTTCCGTACGTGTGCCCAAGAAGGCATGGCGGCCCTTCCTAGCTCCTGGGCTGTCTAGAAATAGGAAATGGCAAGGTGGATGTGTGGGTCTTGTGGGGTAGATGGGCACAGCTTGTCACTGAAAATGCTACTTGTTGCCAGGCATGTTTTGATTTTGTCCTCTGAACACTTGACAGGATTTGGGTCTTTCTTGGCTTCTAAACAAGATTTGAACTCTTGAATTCAAAAATTCTAAGAATCTCAACCAGTCTGGCCAGGGAGGAAATGTAAATTAAAGACAAAAAAAGTGCTGAGATGATCCTGTGGAGTTTCTGTCCTGGAAGGGCTTATGCCTTACAGACCTGGACTCCGCTCAGCCTTCTGGTGGCCACAGCTGGGCCCCCAATGATGCCCACTTTTCTAAAGAGGCCTCATTTTAGAGTGTATGCTGAGAAAATGCTCAATACCTTCATCTATTTCTTTAAAAATCATTAAAATTCTATTGGGGACGAAAGTCAACTTCATTTTTTACTTACCAATCACAAATTGCCTAATTAAAGGGCTAGAAAGAGGGGTAAGGGAAGCAAAACAAAATCTACTGAATGCTAAATGTCTATTTTGTGCCCTAAATATTATAAATGAGTTTTATCAGACCATTCAGAGCCCTACCATTTCCAGCTTAAATGCTGACATTCAAACACCTGTGCTATTAGCCATTTGCCATTTTTTCCTTCTATGCATCTAAATTTACTGTCCCAATTTTATCTCTATTGTTCTACTTATAAATCCTTTCTGAGTTTTTGCTTCATTTTAATAAGTTCAGATTTTCACCCGTTTTTGTTGCAGTCATTCTCAAGAAAAGTAGATGTTTGGGTGTCAGTCTGTGCTGTTGCTTTGACTAGGAGGCAATACTGTTGAGGGGGGACATAGGACTCACTCCCATAGCACGGGGCACGAGCCACCCATCCAGCCAGAACGAAGGAGCTCAGTGAGTGGATCAATTCCAAGTAGGACAGCATACAAAAAGTAATTCAGCAGTCTCCACCACCCCAGGCTTTCATTATTTATTATTTAATTTCACCTGGGTAGGCAGTTAGACTTACAAAGTGGTGACACATGCAGACAATTCCTGGTTTGGGTGAACCAAGCTGTTGTATGAAAGTCATCGCATTCTCAGTTCCACCGCAGAACATTTAAAAGAACCTTGTTTCCAGAGCACCCTGAGGACAAATGTAAGAAACCAAAACGTATCAGGGCCACTTTTTTTTTTTAAATGGATGTAGGCATAACCAATTATTCCTATAATAAAAGGAATTTCAAGGAGGTATTCCAGAGTGTTCAGTTCAATCTTCCACCCAAGGCAGGTGCTCCATACCCAGCTGTTCCACTCCTGTGTTACTTTGGGAAAAGGGCATGAGAACCTCCATCAGTTTTCCCCTTTATCTTCATTCTCACCTCAAAGAAAAATCCAGGTCCTGATTACTTCAGGACTAACATGGTCTTCAAAGAACTTTCCAAACAGGTCCGAGGAGATAGCTTAACTCTGCTTATTTCTCTAATGCCAATAAAAAAGAAGGCGAATCACTCACAAATTGATCTCAGCCCAAAGACATTTCTAAAGCCTAAGTCACTTTCCAGGGTTGTCACAGAAGGAATGGGTGTGTCTGTAGCACATGTCTCCAATAGGGGGTACTGTGCACTTCTGAGGACAAGTCGTATGCTCAGGAGTTTTTGTTGTTTTTTTGTTTTCTACATTAGCTCTAGAGGAGAAGATCCCAGTCCTGGGCACAAACTCAGGAAGTGGAAGCAGGAATCTATATTTTGTGGGGCTGCTAATTATGCTGATTGTCAGCCTGGTCCTGGTTTCCTTCGTGATATTTCTAATAAGTAAGTACCACTGGCAGGTATGTATTTCTTAGCTGGTTGGTTAACTTGCATGTACTTCTTAGCTAGTTAACTTGTGTGTACTTCTTAACTGGTTAGTTAACTTTGCTCCTGCAATGAGTCTGTGCTTTCTGGTGATTAGTACAGGCAGAGGGAGAAGGAAGGCCTGAGTGAACTCCATTGGCCTGGGACAGTGTTCCTGGGGCATAAGGGAAGCCCACGGTGACATAGGACATTTGACACTGTGGAAGCCCACGGTGTCAAAAGTTCATGAACATGTATGTTAAATATTTCTACAGTGCTTTGATTTCTCATTTGGAACCTCTAGCTACCAAATAGTAACCAACTGATTCTAGTTAGTTCTAGGTTTTCTTTAGCCAATGCATAGATTTTCCCATTAAATTAGGTCACCTTGAGAGTTCAAACTGCCTCCTGGATTTAATCACAGAAATAATTAGAACTGAGGCTTGTGCATGGCCTTAGCAACAGTGTTGGGAAAGACCCCAGGGTGGCTTCTTTTCCGTTTGACCCTGTCCAGGCTGGTGGCCTGTTCCTAGCCTGGGCCATGTATGCTATGTCCTTGAGTGGTGACTTGGGCTTCCCCATACCAGCTCCTCAGCCAGGAGATCCTCTGATCTGCAGGGCCACCCTACTCTCTGATGCCGGTGTGGGGAAGGGTTCTGTCCACCTGTGATGCCACCCCGTCCTTCTGTGTGTTGCCTCCTCCTGCTGAGTCCACCAGTTTGTTCTCTTGTCTGGAATTATATCAGTTCTTTCCCAGACCGCTTAAGAGCAGAGAGGGATTCAGGGTAGGGTCAGATTTGGCACCTTTCGCCTGGCTTCACTGCATCGTATGCCTTATATATAGCCTTCAGAGTTCTAAATGACCAGTGGAGCCCCTGTCTTTGAAAGGGCTGTAATTTTTTTCTTTTTCAGTTTTTGGCCAGGGCTGAGTTTGAACCCACCACCTCTGGCATATGAGGCTGGCGCCGTACTCCTTTGAGTCACAGGTGCCACCCTGAAAGGGCTCTAATTTAATCTCATGCAGGATGAGGGGAGGTAAAGGAGGGCAGAGTGCCTGACTCTTTCACTGCTTCTAACCCTTTTTCTTGCCCTAGAGACTCCTTCTTCCCTTCTGCTGGAAGGCCTTCACCTAGCTTGGGGCATGGGGTTTGGACCTGGGAGGAAAGAGTGATGTTTAATTGTTTTTTCCTGCACCCAGTGGGAAAGCTGATGCCCCTTTGCTCTTAGAAGCTAGCACATGAACTATCCTTACATTAATTGTGGGCTTGCATCTGACTCTCAAGATGCAAGGGGGAATGTGGGCCACTGAACCTGCAAGGCTAGAAAGGACATGTGGATTAGTGTTCTGAGATGTCCAACATAAATCAGGGCTCTGAGGTCATCCTGCCATGCGTGCCTGGGGTAATGTTTGAGCTAAACTTATTAGGAAACTTTAGGGAAATGTATGAACATAAGTAAACTCCTCAAAATTCTCCTTTGTTTAAAAAGAGTGTTTCATTTTTCCTTTTCAAGTTACCACAAGGTATTGGCACAATGCTCTGTTCCAGGGGCTGATAAGTAGTAGTAAGATTAAGGGAAGCAATAATAACAGGCGCTATGTATTGGATGTTTACTCCGTCCCCAGGCATTGTGTAAGCGCTTGATGTCTATTTCCTTACAACTTCATAACAACTCGATAGTGTAGGATCCAGTATGAGTTTGGTTTTGTCAGTCCTGAAACTGGGGCTTAGAGACATACTAATGTGTCCAAGGTCAAGTTGCTAGTAAATGCCAAATCAGGGCTCAAAGACACTCTGAGTGACATCAAATACCATGCACTCTGTCAACATAGTCATATTCCTCATGTACAATGTGTTTTATATTGGCTTCACATGTTTTCTATTGAGGATAAAGTCATATTAAGCAAGAGAAAGGTGATATGAATAAAGAAGAATATCTTTTTACAGGATGATTGCTCTGTGCCAGACACATTAAATTCATTATCTTCAATCCTTACTCTATCCCTTTAGTAGTGTCTAATATCTTTATTTTACTATAGAAAGACCTAGACCCAGCGAGTTTACTTCTCTATGTTCACCTGGAGGCAGACCCGGCTCCAGAGTGCCTGGGTGCTCCGCTGACTGCATTGAATAATAAAGCCTGCTGTGGTGCTCCTGTGAACCTTACCCAAGCTAGATAGAGTTACCACAGACATCTGTAAATGAACTTGACTGACCTGTACTCACTTTTAACAGGGAAACTGTTTTGCTGTCAATGGGATTCAGTGCAAGAACTTACACTCTTTATAATGCCGGCATTTTTACAGAAGAGAAGTAAGACTATTTTTACATTGATTACATTCTTATTAAACTGTTGGGCCTCACCCTTTGGTCGTAATTTCTGTCCTAAAGAGGAATAAGGGACAGCAAACATAGGTAACGCTGGGCTCGGCTTAGCTCAAGTGGCTAAGGCACCAGCCATATGCACCAGAACTGTTGGGTTCGAATCCAGCCCCAGCCTGCCAAACAACAATGACAACTACAACCAAAAAATAGCCAGGCAGTGTGGCAGGGCCTGTAGTCACAGCTACTTGGGAGGCTGAGGCAAGAGAATTGCTTAAGCCCAGGAGTTGGAGGTTGCTGTGAGCTGTGACGCCACAGCACTCTACCCAGGGCGATAGCTTGAGGCTCTGTCTCAAAAACAAAACAAACCAAAACAAAACATAACTCTG
>CAUYPK010063936.1:0-31084 GCA_963574355.1 Loris lydekkerianus | reverse complement strand
GAAAGCTTTGTCTTCAATGTCAGAAATCTTTTTTTCTGCTTGCTCCATTCTGTTACTGAGGGATTCTACTGTGTTTCTCAGATTTTGAGGGCTGCAACTCCTTGTCTCAACATGTCAAAATCTTTGGTCATTTGATCTTTGAATTCGTTGAATTCTTGAGATATCTTTTGTGTTACTGCTTGGAATTCTAATTCGATCTTATTTGCTATCTAGATTCTGAATTCAATTTCTGACATCTCAGCTATTTGTTTGTGCATGGGATCTTGTGCTTTGTCTGCCCCCATTGATCCTTGGGGGAGTTGATCTACTCTGATTATTCACATTGCCAGAGTTTTTCTGTTGATTTCGCCTCATGATTGTTTTTCACCGTTGCTTCTGGCCATCCTCAGAGTTGGGGAGGTGTCTCTCTAAGATTAGACTCCAGCAGGATCATTCTATTGTTGCTGGATCTTTGTAGGGAGTTACCCTGTGTAGTTCCTCTGTGGCTGCCCCACCAAGGGAGTTCTGGTTGTGGAAGCAGCTCTGGAGTGTGACACATTCGGATCTAGCAACAGGGCGGGAGGTGGTGCGCATGGTTCTGGGAGTGCCTGGTGCCCAGTGACTTTTGCACAGAGAGCCCAAGGCTCCAGCAGTCTTTGGCCAGGAGAAGGGCTCCATGCAGAGGCAGGGAGGGCTCCGGGGGGCATGCGGCTACCAGAGTCTTTGGCCAGATGAGCTGGCCAGTGTGGACACAGGGAGGGTTCAGGAGGGAGGATACATGATTGCGCGGCTCCTGCAGTTCCTTGTCAGGGCATGCGGAGGTCCGGCAGGTGCAGGTCATGAGTCAGGGGTTGCGGCACAGCTCTTATGGAGGTCTGGGTAGCACCAGGCCCAGGAGTTTGTGGTTGCTATGAGCTGTGATGCCAAAGCACTCTACCCAGGGCAATAGCCCAAGGTTCCAATGTGCCAGAACCTGTTTCACTCTGCCCCTGAGTATTAAGGCTATAAGGCAGCTCAGTCCCCGCATTTAGGCTGCTCAGTCACTAGGTTACTAGGTCCCGCCCAATTCTTGCTCTGTGACCCTGAGGGTAGAGCTTGCTGGGGCAGTTCTCTCACAATGGCTCCCTGTGGCCCATACCCAAACACAATTAGCTCCATCCTGCTCAGAGGCTCAGTCTGGGGCCGTAGGCAATGCCCACAGTTCGCTGCCCTCCGGCTCAAGTTCAACTGAGTGCTAAGTCCAAAAGCACTGAAACAGTTCACAGGTAAGGCCTTTCCGGTTTGCAGTCTCACTGCTGCTTGTACTTATGGCTGCCGTCAGGATTAGGTTGATCGAACACACGCAACCACTTGCCAGTTTTCCACTGTTTTTGTCCTCCTCTTGGAGTCCAGAAGTCCCTTGCTGACTCCCTGTATCCTCAAAGGGA
The DNA here is from genome assembly GCA_963574355.1 of Loris lydekkerianus. Lineage (NCBI taxonomy): Eukaryota > Metazoa > Chordata > Mammalia > Primates > Lorisidae > Loris > Loris lydekkerianus. Next base: position 29,678 of record CAUYPK010063936.1, on the reverse strand, counting down.
TGATTATAGGTAGATCCCACCAGCCAGAGATGCCTGAAGTCTTATCTCCCCAGACTCACTGTGCCCAGTTGCAGAGAAGCTGTTACTTGGCCGCCATCTTGCTCCACCTCCTGCTTCATGCATTTTTACTCTGATCTGTAATTTGGTCAATATTGCTCATAAAATTGCTTCTGGGTCAGGTTCATTACAGGTTGCCACCTCATTATCCATTGAGATAAAACCTTCCAAATCTACCCCTTCCAATTCTGCTATGGGGGATGGATTGTCTGATGGGGTCAAAATATTGTGCTCTTTGGTCATGACAAACCCAGCTTTCTTGAAACCCTTATGTATTGTTTTTGGCTAAACTTTTTTCCAAGCAGAACTGATTTAGAGGACAAGATCCAGAGTATTTACTGATGCAACAGAAGAAGTGCTTCCATAGGAGGACCACAGGTTTTTGTTTTAGTAAAATAAATAATACTATGTTATATAAATTTATCATTGATATAGTCAATTAACAACTCATAATAATAGGTAGTATTATAAGTCTACTATTGCTTATAATAAATTACCACAAAGTTATTAGTTTAAAACCATACACATTTATTATATGACTGTTTGTGTGGGTCAGTAGGTCAGGCATGGTGTAGCTGGGTCCTCTGCTCAGGGTCTCTCCAGGTTCTACAATTAGAGTGCTGCTCAGGCTGCTGTCTTAATGGGAGGCTTTACTAGGGAAAAAGGGCTTCCGAGCTCATTTAGGTCTTGCACATAATTCTTATTTCTCTATGACTGAGGGCCATGGTTTTTTGCTGGTTATTGCCTGGAGGCCACCCTAAGATCCTATAATCCACGCACAGTTCCTTGTAATGTGGGCTTCCTCTACACATCAGTTTATTTCATCAAGTCATCAAGGAGGTTCTCTTGCTGCCATCAGCTAAGATGGATTCTTATATAATGTAACTTAACCAGGGAGTGAGACCCCACCCCCATCACCTTTGCCATATAGCAAATGTGAGCTGGGGTGTGACCTCTTGGACCTTTGCCAGTTCTGTTGGCTGGAAGGAGGCTTGAGATCCCAACCACACTGGAGGGGAGTGGAAGGGGCATTACGCAAAGGCACGGACACGAGAGATGAAAATCACTAGGATCTCCTTAGGGTTTGTCTGCTTATCATTATTTTTATGAAAATCCACTTGCTTAGAGAAAGGAACATGCGTTTAATTTTGTTTCCATTCCTCCATCAATCTAACTAGGTCTTGGTAAATTTCCTGATGTGCGTCCTGTCCAAGGTAAAAATCCACATGATTGTAGTATGGAATCAGCTTGTAATAAATAAGGTTTGCAATTTTAGGAAGTAAATTTTCGACGTCCTTGGGATCAGCCACAATGTCCTGTCCACCACTCCACATCGCAGTTGGAATTTCCATCTTAGTAACATTGTATAAAGGTGGTATAAGCTAAAGACAATGAAAGAGATAGAAGGAAAAAAGGTTTTGCAGAAAACTACATTATAAAGTAACATTAACTATCAGCTATGGAGCAAATTCTTCAAATGTACAATTAGGATACACTTAATAGTATATGAGCGTTAAAATGGGCAGTAATATGAATAAAAAAGACAATCATAGGGCAGCGCCTGTGGCTCAGTCAGTAGGGCACCGGTCCCATATACTGAGGGTGGCAGGTTCAAACCCAGCCCTGGCCAAACTGCAACAACTAAAAAGTGGCCGGGCATTGTGGCGGGCACCTGTGGTGGGGAGGCTGAGGCAAGAGAATCGCCTAAGCCCAGGAGTTGGAGGTTGCTGTGAGCAGTGTGATGCCACAGCACTCTACCAAGGGTAACAAAGTGAGACTCTGTCTCTACAAAAAGAAAAAAAAAAAGACAATCATATTTCTGACTTGCACTTTTGGGAAATTAGGAGCAGATACCAGAGTAAAGCAGGTTTTTTCTTTATGAGGTATCGTCTTTCTAGTGGCACTTGATCTAAAAGCATGATCTTTTGAACAAAATACTAGATAAATATTCCTTCTCATAGACAAAAAATCTAGGCTTAGTGACATTACTGATACTTGGGCATCAGCAGACTCATCAGGGAACACTGAGACTGAGGTATAAAAACAAACATTTGAAGTTAAGAAGGAGCCCATCTGTTAAAGAGAAAAAGAGTGGCTATAATGTTAAACTCCTAGCAAGTTTTCCCTTACCCTTCTTTCCTGTGCTGATCTGATGCTTTTCCTAACTTGGTAGCTTTCCCAGTAGAAGAATGCTAAGTATAAACACTTAAATGCAAAGATAAAGAGAGGTGAAGACTAGAGAAACAACGAAACACAGAGGCAGCAACAAATATTAGCGAAGTGTCTCTGAGGAGCCCCTGAAATCAAAACACTTTTATTACAATGACTTAATTACTCTATGAAGGATGCAAGGGGGAGTCTAGAAGATGATAAAGCAAAAGTGAATACTAAGATTCAGATTCAGATGCTGGTGGATTTTGGCTGAAAATTTTTTAAAATTTATTTTTAATTGACAGATAACAACTGTATATATTTATCTGAAAAATATTTTTACTTAATTTCTTAGTAATAAAGGATTATTGGTGGCTGGGCACCCGTAGCTCAGTGATCAGGGCGCTGGCCACATGCTCTGGGGCTGGTGGATTCAAACCAGGCCCAGGCTTGCTAAAGAAAAAAGAAAAAAAAAAAAAAGATGGGTGTTGTGGCGGGCGCCTGTAGTCCCAGCTACTGGGGAAGCTGAGGCAAGTGAATCGCTTGAGCCCAGGAGTTTGAGGTTGCTGTGAACTGTGACGCATGGTACTCTACCCAGGGCAACAAAGTAAAACTCTGTCTCAATAAATAAATTTTTAAAAAATGTATTAAAAAGAAAAGGATTATTGGTGATTACACTGGTAATTATATCTGTCTAGTTTATAGTGTTATTGTAGCTGTGACTTTTAAACATGTATACAGTTATTCTCAGATTGTTTTGTACTTTCCCTTTTCCCCCAAGGTCCCAAGCAAAATTTCACACAGTTGTGGATTAGAATGAATCTGTAAACACAATGATAAAAGCTAATACCTGTGGCCCAACTCTCATCCAAGCAGGTCTGAATCTTTTAGGGTAAGGCCTTCATCTAAAAAGCTTTTCCTAAAGAAACTACACAAGCATGCTAAGACAAGGAATTCACTAATTGCAAGAGAAAATAGTACTCTGACTTACTTAAGTGTCTGGCAAACCCCTCATCTAACTAACTATAACAGTTTAGGAGAAGAATCAGATTTTGCACACCAGTTGGAGTTATGTATTTTCATTACCGTAGTTGTTATGGTGGCATTGAAAATTATCTTGTTAAAATATTTCCAAATTTCCATATTCTAGATTTGAAAAACCCTTGGTGTGTCATTGATGGCTACTTGTTTATTTTGAGGTCAGTCTATAAGCAAGAAGCCATAATCTTTATTAGTATTCCTGATGTATTGGGGGGGGGAGCATAACAATCACTGAAACACATATATAGAATTTTTGCTCTAAAAGTTTTTACAGGGCAGTGCCTGTGGCTCAAGGAGGAGGGCTCTGGCCCCATATACCGGGGGTGGTGGGTTCAAACCTGGCCCAGCCAAAAATTGCAAAAAATAAAAAAAATTAAAAATAAATAAATAAATAAAGTTTTTACAGATAATGTCATAAATTTCTTGACACACCATTCCCTGTCACACAGGGATGCTTCTTCCTAAAGGCAATATTTCTGACTGGTATAACTTTAATAATCCACATCTTGGCTTTTTTTTTTCTTTTTTTTTTTAAGTAGCTAATAAATGACATCTCAAAGAACTATTAGAACAGTCATGGTTGATTTTATTAGAGAGGAATAAGAAGTCAGATAATAAACACAGATGAGGTATTTTAAATTCTCTTTAACATACGGTAAGTGCTGTGAGTTTTAAGGAATAAAAGAAAAGGAATAAGAGCAGAGGAAGAAGAATGGACTTTAGATCCAGGCATCCTGAGCCCTATTCTGATCCTTTACTAGCTAAATAACTTTGGTAATTTACCTAACCACTCTGATCCTCTTAAAAAGTGGAGATGATAATAATTCTCTTGCTAGGTCATTGTGAGGAGCAGACATAATGATATTGCACGTGGTAAGAACCCAGTAAGCAACCTGCAACACGGTCACAAGCAATATCTAGGGTAGTGAATGGGAAGCAGCAGGTACTTAATGAGCGGGTACAGTTCTGTCAGTTTATTTATAAAGATCATCATTATTGTACCTGGTGGAAATGCATCAGATTCTCAGCAGGGTTTCCCCAGTCAAAAGCTTGGAGCTGACCAGAATTAACAGCCTAAAATAAAATAGAAATAGCAAACACATTAAAATGATAGAAGAAAACACTATACACTTAAAGATAGCAACAAGAAATATACAAAAAAAACTGACATTATGTCCCACTCTTTAGGCACAAAAGTTAAATTTCAATAGAGAGGAATAAGGCAAAAAATAAATAATGATAAAAATTAACACTAATTCATAGAACTCCCTCCTGTACCTTTCCAGTGAAATGCCTCTTACAGCAATGCCTTTAAAAGTTACAGTGCTATGCAGAAATATTTTTAAAAGATGCTTACTGGAATAATTTCCGAAAATCTTGGCTCCAGGGTTTTTATAATTTCCTTTTAAAAAGACATCAGTTCTACGTTGCCTACATTAAAAAAATTGCTTCTATTATTACTAAACAACTTTGTACTTTATGTTCATGATGTTCTCTAAGCCATTTAGACTATATTCCCTATCCTTAAATATTTCTGTCACTATTGGAAGGACTGTTTGCCCACTGAGCTCCCCCAGTTCTGTGTGAGGGGCAGTGCTGCCTGTGCCTCCCATGCGTGGGGCCACACCACCCACTGCATTATGAGCAATGCAGCCAGGGGCTAAACATCTGAGATGTCGGGTGTGTGACTGTATCTGCATTTAGGTGTTTAAACCTTAAATATTAAAATAAAGAAATTCATATACGTAGGATTTTCTTTTTCTGTATTTGCCACCCATGTTGGATTGAGGGGGCGGACGATGTTTACATCTACCTTAAGCCCTTATACTCAGACTACTCTCAGCTTTTTCATAGCTTGCATTTCAGATATTTTTTACTACTCATTGATTTAATTATTATTATAGAGGAAGCAGTCTGCTGCTATTGAAATTCTGCAAGTTTTTAGCAATGGGAGAAAATAGAATGTCCCTGTTAGGAACGTGGGCTCTAGCATCAAATGAACCTAATTTGTATTGAGGCTTAACAGATTACTGAGTATGTGAGGCAAGGTGAGATATTTGTGAAATGAGAATGACATTTGTTTCCACAGGATTGTGAAGATTATGGTAACCCCTGTAAAGCATGTAGCACCTAGTAATGCTCACAAATAGCTCTCTTTACAATATTACTAGCGTCATCATTATCATCACCTTGCCTTAGCTGTCTATATAACGTATGACCATGTATTTTATTTCTGTCCCGAAGAGGACTTTCTATTAAAGTCAATTGTGAGAGGCATTAGGAGTTGCCTATGACACTTGTACAGAAGGAGTATCAGTGCCTTTATGGAAAGACTGTTAGGAGAATTCAATGGGACTGAATGAAACATATATGAACGTCAAGAAGAGCACATAGTACTCACTCGATAATTATGAAATTAAATTTTTATTACCTGGGAGGGCATGCCTATCAGAGGGGTCTATCTGTTTCTTCACCAATAAAAGGCCCTATACCCTAAACATCTTTCTTCCTACAGGAACTTGAAGGCTTATCTCCTGAGAGTCAAACTCTTCAAGGCATTCCGGAAATCCTCAGTCAATTTTTCAGGCTATCTAGACTAGTAGATTCTCAACTTTAAAGCAGGGAATCCATTTATTAAGATATTGATTAAAATGCAAATTTCTAGGTGTCTCTTAATAAAATTTGGAGAAAGATTCTACATCTACTACCACACACAGAATTATGTATATTGTTTTCACTTTTCAAAAGGGGTTCACACTAAAGTTACTGGCCAAAAATATAGGCAAAGATTACACACACAAAAAGAATGAACACGCACACATGGATGGGTGCATACACACACTCTCATACACCCTTGGCTCAGAAAGCCATACCAATTGAATTTCATTTACCCCTGAGGTTACTGAATATTGAGTAATAGAGTAAAATAAATGAAACTTTAACTGAAGGCAAAAACATAAACCATTAATTTATTTTAATACCTCCTTGGCATTTAATTTGCCCTACATAAAGCATGATTTTCACATTCTGAAATGTCCCGTATGTCTACTGGAGGATGAACAGACCTTTCTGGAATAGGCTGCATCATTTGTTAGAGCTGATGATTTCCCAAAAGGGAAATACAAGCTTTCCCTCGAAAAGGCAGTTTAGAATAATCTAAGGGTCAGAACTCAATATTCAGGAACCAGCTAAAAACTCTGGACAAGGGGAATAAAAAAGGACAAGGGGAATAAAAAAAAGTGATGTAAATCAAGATGAAGGGGTGACGCTGATTCCAAAAACATCCGTGTGACAGTGGCAGGTGCCTGCAGAGGGTCCTGCAAGGAGACGTGTGCATTAAACAAGAGTAAGAAGCACAAACCTGGGCCCAATGCAGGATAGTTTGAACAGATGTTCCTGCAGGGGTCTGTGACAAATAAACATCCAAGCGACTCTGCAAAGAGAAGATTTCTGATCTAGACACAATCATACCACAGATACATTTTGTAAAGTTTCTTCTTTTTTCCCTTTTCTTTAAGGAAAAAAACATATACCATACCCTTTGAAGACATATTAACCAAAGAAACTTATCTTTAGGAACGTTTCTCCCCTAGCTCTCTTCTGTCCTGAGCATGGTCTTCATAAAACCCTCAGAAGGCATCTGATCAAGACAGTAGGTAATGCACCTTTTCTCCCAGACTCACCTCACATAGGTCCAAGAATATAGGAGATCCAGGAATAAAAGCCCAGTGACCCTCCCTTTCACCCAGGGTCAGTAAGGTCTGTCAGGGAGGAGAGGGGATAGTAACTCTTCCCTCCCATTTCGGAGTGTGGCATGGCACCTGACGGCCTACAAGGCTGCCCAGGGGCTTAGTTGCTCATCTTGCAGTTTGGGTGTGAGCTCTCATTGGGCTCAACCTTGACCTCCTGCACTTGAACTGTGTTCCTATCCCAGGCTTTGTTTGTGTTAGGATCAAAAGTAACATAGAGTGATAAGTGTAAGAAATCAATCAGTGCAATTAAGGTAGTTAGTTAAAGAAACAGCTTGGTTAGAAAACGTAAGCCCAACAAAAACGATGACATAAGGGTTTAGCCTTCTCCCATTTAATGTATGTAATAAAAATGGAGCTACCCTGGGTTTCCACTGGTCCTCACTCTTGACAGCTGGACAGACACCTGACCCAGCTTTTAAAAAACTTTCTTTCTGTGTCTTGATTTTTCATTTTACCCTCATCCTCTCATCTCCACCAGTCACTGGGAGCAAACTCATGGTGTAGTTTGGGGCTGGTCCCCAACAACTGGCAAAAAAAGCCTTCTTCTTCTCAAATCCTATGAAAGAAGGTAGACTCACAGCCCTAGTTGGAAGCCATGAACATACGAATTATATTCCAACAGACAAAAAAGAACACTTGAGGCTCTTAGTGGTGGCTCAGACCTATAATCCTAGCACTCTGGGAGGCCAAGGTGGGTATATTGAGCTCAGGAGTTTGAGACCAGCCTGAACCTCTAAAAATCTCTCAAATAGCTGGGCATTGTGGTAGGTGCCTGTAGTCCCAAGCTACTTGGGAGGCTGAGGCAAGAGAATCACTTGAGCCCAAGAGTTTGAGATTGCTGTAAACTATGTTGCTGTGGAATTCTACCCAGGATGACAAGGTGAGACACTGTCTTAAAAAAGGGAAAGATACAAAGAAACCTTGAAATGTGATTTCTATGCAATCCAGAATGAACTCTCATCTCCTCTGTGCAAGAAAACAATTTTTTTTCCCTGAACCAACTCCTTATACATACCATGTTTAAGTTTTTAGGGTCAAATCCAGACAGAGTAAACAGGAAGTTGCTGCATATACGGTAGAAGAGCTTCCGGTTGCACACTTCGGTGGCAATGTATTGGTTAAATAATGTATGTGGGTAAACCATTTTGTCACCAACCAATACCTGCAAAATTAGTTTGAAACATCATCAAATTTCATGGATGTGGCTTTAAAGAGTGGAAAAAGAATGGTAGTGAAGATAGACAAGAGGTGACATCTGCTTAGTGTTAGACCTTAGTAAAAACATGAGACTTTGTAATCCTCCCAACTCACATTTGGATATTTGTTTCCAACAACCTTTAATTGGGGAATTTTTTGGAATGCTCCCTAAAAAACTAGTACCCATAGGAAATTAGTGAGCCTTTGGAGTCAGGAATACCTGTGTTTGATTCTGAATTCTGTCTTTTATAATGTAGGAACACATTTAATTTCTATTATCTTAAATTTTCCACTTAAAAAATGGCAAAATTAACATCCAATAGGTAGGACAATTGTGAGGTACTAGGTCATATTTTAAAACCCAAGGTGTAGTTCTTAACACCTCATAAACATTCAAAAAATTTAACTATTATTTATATTAGTTCCCATTATAACTAGTGACTGATACAGACTTAATGAGCCATTCATTCCAGAATCTCTTCATGAATTCTTTCCAGAGGCAAAAGCTTAAACCAAAGAAACACTTCTTACAAGTTGAATTTCAGGGAAATGGTGGAAGTCAGTTGAACTTACTATGCAAACTCTTTGAATTATAATATATTATAAATCAACATCAAATCCTTATGCATGTAAGTCCAATCTTGCCTTTGCTTCCCAATAACTAGTTTTATAATCTTAGGATAATAAACTAGGTATGAAAGTAATAATACTTTTTTTGTAATTTTAAAACTTTTGAAAACATTCATTTATAGTAAAAACTGACATACCTTAAACCTTTTTTCTAGAATCCTTTATTAACTGACAATTACAACTAAAGGACAATAATAACTGGCATTTGTTTTATTGCATTACTTCACTATAAGATCTTGTACTATCTTTGGTAAACCAGATCAAGTGAATTCCTACTGAGCATAACCTGTTGAACTCTAAGTTTGAAAAAATGGTTATTTTGTATGGCCAAAGGTAATCTTTATTTAATAAAAATATTCAATATTCCATGGAATATTAATGGAACATATGAAATATCAGACTTCATACTCTTCTTCATGTCAAACAGAGGGAAGGAGGGAAAGAAGGAAATAGAGAGGGAGATGTGGAGGAGGAAGAAGAGGAAAAAGAATAGGAAGAATGGAAAGGTAGGGGAGGAAGGGGAGAGAAAAGAAAGAGCGGAGAAGAGAAGAGAAGGGAAAAGAAAGGAAGAGATGGGAAGGAAAGGAGTTGGAAGGGGAAGGGAAGAGTGACAGTACGTTAAAGTAGTTCAAACCATACTTTTCAATTCTTTAGTAATAATAAGCCAATGAACACATTATCTGTTCATTGTAATCTCTTCTTTATTTTGTCATAATGACTGAGACAACTGGATAATATACCAGATAATTAATTTAACTCACCAAATTGAAATTCTTCCTAACTACCCCTATGATGATTTAGTAGTAGCAGCATAATCCACAGAGGAAACTTACTCTTTTAAAAGAATATTTACATCTAGTCTGTGTCTTCAAGTGTGACATGAATAAATAATTGAAGTGAAAGATCTGATTTTAATAGGTAAAAAAAATTTCATTTACCAATACCTTAGTCATCCCTGGATGGCAAAATAAAACAATCCATGTAAAAATAATTAACCAGAATTAACCAGTTCATAAAAGTAATCTATCATGCAAATATGATGTGAGGAAAGAGGTGGCATCTACCATAAGGGAATCTTGTTCTCTGTTCTGATACCTGCTGTTAGTCCCTAATATGGAGTAAATTAGCATGGCATTCTCTGCTTTCTCTCCACCTCTATATCCATGCATGAGTGACTCAGGAAAATGACTATACATTTACCCAAGGCTGAATAATTTTTCCTTCATCCTAATTTAAAAGAAAGGATAGTGATGCAGACCAGCCAGCCTTATAGCACATGCTAACATGTAGATGTAATTCCAAGCTGGTTCCAGAGGGGGAGTGCCTGTCACATAACAGTAAGGAGATGGACTCTTCTGGTAATTCATCTGATAATCCTTGTGAGAATTAAAAAAGGAATCTCTCCTTCTGGACACATGGCCCCTTGCCAGGGCACATACATGGCTTGCTGGCCACAATACTTAACAGCCCACTGAGCTGGGCTCCCTGCATGTACTGGCCAAACAATACCTCCAAAATATCAGCTTGGTATTCAGAAAGTGAGGAAACTACCATACACATGTGTAGGGGCTAAACTTGCAGAGGGAAGAGCTTTTGTTCTCCTCTCCGGAGCACATGAGAATGGCCTCCTATTTCATAGGCAAGCCCCTGGACTGAGACAACCCCTTTTCTCACAGATTAGCATCTTTATTTTCATTGATATCGTCGGTTCTTTCAGTTGCTAAAAGAAAAATGAACGCTGACCATTGGTTGACGGTCAAATCTGTGTTGAAATTCTGACTCTGCCACCTGTGAGCTCCATCATTTGAAATAGGCTGCTCACCCTCTTTGAGCCTCAGGGTTTGCTAAAAGAAAAACAGTACTGCGGAGATGTATAAAGAGCAGAGGATCAAGGGAAACAGTAAGTCAGAAAGAAGTAGAGAAACAAGTGCATAAATGCAGGGATTTCCAGGGACAGAACAGGAGGTTGGGAGGGAAGGAATGGATGAATGAATATTCCAACTTGACATGTTCTAAACATTTTGTAAATGTGAAAACTGAGGCTGAGGATGGTTAAATAACTTGCCCAAGATCACAAATGACAGGAATACGAGTCAAATTCTGACTTGTCTTTTCACTTTATGCTCAATGTAACTTATGTGAATTCAGTTGAATTTAATAGAAATGAAAGGGCAACTGAAAGAATTGATGGTATTAATGAAAATAAATATGCCAATCAGTGAAGGTTGTCTCAGTCCAGAGGCTCTCCTATGAAAAAAGAGGCCATTCTCAAATGCTTGGGAGAGGGGAACAAAAGCTCTTCCCTCTGCAAGTTTAGCCCCTACCCAAGAGATTTTATCTTCTTTTTGCACAGCTCTTGTTCAGACTCCCCGCATCTATTTACTGATATGTAAAGATAAATCCATAATCATTTTCCTAGTCTTTCATCCCCTCTTCATGTCCTTTACTTCAATTCACTTACACTTGATTCCCAGGGGAATCCTTCTAAAAAGGAGCATTGTGCATGTCGTTACTCTGTAAATACTTCCCAAGGTCACCCACTACCTGTAAGATTAATTCTAAACTCATAAACTTGGTTCTCAAGCTCTGTCACAATATACCCCTACACTTTCAGTATTATTTCTCACATTCTCCTTCACAAATTTAAAGCCCTAGTGAAGTCAATTACATGTGGCTTCTTATGGCCTGAGCTTCACCATACCAATGTTGTTCATTTTCTCTCTTGCTTCAGAAAGGCTATAATTGCAGCCTTAAAGAAAGGTGGAGACTTTACCTCTTTCCTGTTTACATGGATGGAGCTGGAACATATTCTTCTTAGCAAAGTATCTCAACAATGGAAGAAAAAGTATCCAATGTACTCAGCCCTACTATGAAACTAATGTATAACTTTCATATGAAGGCTATAACCCAATTATAGCCTAAGAATATGGGAAAAGGGAGGGGAGGGGAGTGGAGAGGAGAGGTGGAGGGAGGGTAATTGGTGGGACCACACCTATAGTGCATCTTACAAGGGTACATGTGAAACTTACTAAATGTAGAATATATATGTTTTAACACAATAACTAAGAAAAAGCAAGAAAGGCTATGTTAATCAGTGTGCTGAAAATATTTCGAATTGTGTATAAAATCAGCACATGCCACCTCATGATTGCATTAATGTACACAGCTATGATTTAATAAAAATAAAAAAGTGTGTACCACTCTGTAATTGAAATCTTATCCTTAATCCCAAACTCAGATGCCATCTTAGCCAAAAAGTCTTCTGTGATTCAACAGCTAAAAATATTTTCACTTTTCTATGAGTTTGCTTAGCAATTTTTTTGCTCTATTATGATTACAGAATTTCTATTAAGAATCTGTGGACCATGTTTGGTAGGTCCTCTATTGGAATTAAGGCTCCTATATTGGAGTTATAATTTAGAAGTGGTAATATTTCTAAAATTACAAGTGTGATTAAGCCATGTTTCTATTTAATATTCTTCAGTGGCTTCTCATCAGTAAGAGAATTAAGTCTAAACTTCTTCACATGACATAACTACCTTCCACTGCCCTACTCTCTCTCCATATTGAATCTCCTATTACTCTCATGTACACCCTGATTTTCAGTCATACCAATTGGTTGAAGGATCTCCTTACAAACAGCTGTGTCCTGATGCCGGGGTTTTCAAACAGTATCTCCTAGATATCATTTTGTTGAATTGACTTGAGTTGCACCACTTCCTACACATTCAAGCATGTGGAAGTTTGAAGCAGAGCTATGCAAATTGAGGGGAATGGTAAGATCTCACCATCCTGGACTATCTCTTAACCGCATGGCAATGCAGAAATAATTTATTGAAATGTCCAGTGTTGTTCATTTAATACTGTGGGACCTGGACAGACTGATCTCAATGGTATAAGATGCCCAAGTACTAACAGGGCAATGTGAGCATTTCCTGCTTTTTTCAGGTGGTTTTTCTCTGCTACCTGCCTCAGTTGCAGAGAAATGCACTCCAATTACTGTAAGCTAATTTTAGCTTTCAACAACCAGAATCTTCTGTACATCTTCTGGCTTCTGTAAGAATTGTTTTATTTTTTATCTGCTCTCATTGAAATCACAGAATAGTATAATCACCATCATGAGAGGCAATTAACATGGGAGAACCTGGGTAATCAGATCACTACCTTTAGCTAACTGGAACCTATTGTATTTCCTGAGTTTAGGGGAGCTGGGATAATGGAGCCTGTGAAGTGATGGGAAATGAAACAAGGTTGGGCATTTAATGAAGAGGGAGGGTGTATTCTATGAAAATAATGATGGTAAAAACAATTGCTCATGTTTATTAAAGGCTTACAATATGCAAGCCCTAGTTTTGAAGGATTTGCTATATTAACTCACTTAATGCTCACAATAACCCTATGAATAGATACTATTATTATCACCACAATACAGATGAAGCACACTTAAGGTCATGACCAAATTTACCCAACTAGCAAATCACAGAAATAGGATTCAAACCTATGCTGTCTGACTTCATGCTATGAACCCAACTATGCAATACTGCCCCTGAAAAATTAAGATTCATCCAAGAGAAATTTCATCTACTAAATCTAACAAATCAATCAAGGCAGTCCTTGCCTTAGCATGATTGAGGGATGGTATAAAAAAAGAGTCTTCTATTCATAGGTGAAGACAATAAGATAAATCATCACAGGAGTTCCTTGAGTCCTGCTAATAAGATTTTACAATACCAACAAACCTACATGAATACTCTGAAGTTTTTGTTATATTTTCAGAAGTTTTAAAAATGTCATTTGTCTTCGCCTGAAATCCATGCAAGCTAATTTTAGTTATTTCGTATTTAAACATGGGAAGTCACATACCTTAATTACATGCCTGGAAAGAGTTGTTAATTTTTTCAGAGGACTTTTGGTGTATTTTACCGTGACAACTGGAGCCAGAGCAAAAAATAACTTAATCTTTTTAGCCAGTTCTGGATTTGTAGAGAATGCCATGAAAGCTGAAAAGGAAGAAGACACTCATTCATAGTTTTAAAACAATTTTTTTTTTCATTTTAAATGACAATAAAAATAGCTATATTAAAAACAAAAGGCAACTAAGAGTTATTACCATTTGCAGAGAAGAATGTCTAAATTCTTCAAGAGTGAAAGTTACTAATTTAGAATAAGGTGAGTTTTTTGTCCCTTGTAAAGTAATAGAAGTCTACGAATAGTGAGTTTTGAAAAGACGGTTTAAATATCCAGTGTGGAGCATATTTAAGAAAATTCCAAGGGTCATTCCAACTTGATCATAGTCTTTGATATCAGACAAAACTGGGCTGTGTCTTCCCATTCTCTAAGCTGTGTAAAAACTTGGGCAATTTATTTCCCCTGTGTGAATCTAGTCTTCTCAATCTGTAAATATGGGTAACAAAATCATTGTAGGATGATTCTAATAAAGGTTAAGTTCATATAAATTTTTATATATATAACTTTCATTAAATATATATCTACAATGTAAGAGTTAGTTGGTGTTATCTCTATGAGAAAGGACTCCTCAGTTCAGCCATTTGTAAATGCAGATGATCATAGTTTCAGATATTTGCCGTTTTCAATAAGGGAATGTATGTAAGATGCATGGTATGTTACAATGGACTGAGATCTTCAAGGAAAGGATGGGTACCACATATATCTCTGCTTTCCCAGCATCTAGCCCAGTGTCTAACCAATGCTTATTGGGTATGCAAATGAATAATTCTCCCTCTTTCAAGCTTATTTATCAACCTTCAAGTTTAGTAACAGGGAAAGATTTCTTGATGTCATCCTTATTTTATTTATACTTCAGAAACCGAGGAAATGATTTCCCAAATCAAGTCTCTAAACTAGACCATACAGACAGAAAATACACTGATCCCTTCTGTGACTATGGAGAGCCCCAGACATTCTCTGATCACATCTGCCCCAAACATACCTATGGTGGTGCCTTGGGAGTGGCCCACATAGTAAAGTTGTTCCTGTCCAGTTTTCTCTAGGATAAAATTGATTGTGGCTGGAAGGTCATATTTAGACATCTCATCCAAACTGCCGAAGAGAAGGAACAACACAATTGAAAAAGACATCTGATTGGTAGGCCTGGAATATTTAGACATGATCATTGCAGACATAATTTTTTGTTGTTGTTGTTGTTAAACTAAAGTCACTATATGACCTTATGCATCTATGCAACTTTTGAAGATGAAAGAATAAACATTTTTAAGAAACTGTAATAAGAAAAATCTGGTTTGTTAAGACCTACTGATTCTTTTCCTATAAAATTAGTCATATTTCACTTAATTCCATAACAGATTTACTAAACTTCTCATGAAAAAGCAATTACCTAGAATGTTTATCTAAAAAAGAAAAAAAAAAAAAAACCCAAATAATAAAGCCAAATGATTTGCCAACCTCAGCCCATAGTAACTGAATCAGAATTTTCAGGGAAGAAGCCTGGTAATCTTCACATTTCCCCAATGACCTCAGGTGCTCCTGATACTGTGTATGGTTTAGGAAATACTCACCTAGGGAATGTCTTATTATTTGCAATGATGCAATGATACAACCGCACTGGGGTGTGGAAATGGGAAATGCCAAATGGCTTTCTGAAAGACACCAGGCAATGAGGCCAAGGAATGAAGGGCTTTCATGACCTCTGAGGCATGATTCTTATCTCCTTTGCAAGTTCAAGTGCAAGGGTTTATCCTTGTGACCAGGTAGGCCTGGTACTTGAAGCAGATAGCATGCCCCGGGGCTGATCTTTAGCCAATTTTTGATTGGGCTTTCTCCTTACTTCTCTGGGATACATACACACATAGATACCTGAAAGGAAGCTGAGGGTTTTAAAGCAAACAGCAATGCAATAATAAGGGCATTCATCAGAGCCTGTGAAGAATGGCTGGGTAGAACCAGAAAGACTTTTTTTTTTTAATTTCAGGTTAATATGTGGATACAAATGATGAGGTTACATTTTTGTGTTTCTAAGGTAAAGTTGTAGTTGAGCTCTTAATCCAGGAGGTGTGCACTCTACCCTTACACCGTGCACATTAGGTGAGAGTTTACCAAGTCCTCCCTCCCTTTTCCCCTTTTCTCCTTGTCTCCTACCCACCACTTGAATATACTTGAGTTTTTCTCCCATGTGGCTATGTAGTTGTTTTTCTATTGGTTTCATATTAGTATTCACACATTAGACATTTGCTTTTCCATTCTTGTGATGGAAAAGAACTTTACTAAGAACAATTGCTCAACTCCAACCAGGTAAATACAAAAGATGTAAAGTCTCTATCTTTTTTATCACTGAATAGTATTCAACCCAAGTGCCCATCAACCCATGAATGGATGTGCAAGAAAGATTTATTTCCTTCTTGTTGACTCCATTGGGTGCATTTGGACAGAGAAGGAAATTTTAACAGGTATTCATGCCTAAAAATGAGCAATGTACCCACTTTATTTGTTAGTAGCTTTCTCTTTACCTGAAGGCCCAGTATTCTGGTGATTTGGGTGACAATTTCAGGTGTTTTCTGGACCAGGTGTTTCCTCGGCTGTTCCCCAACCATACATCATAACCAGTATCTGCCAGAATGAAAGCCAAGCTGTTGTTGGGCAGGTTGCAAATCCAGTTGCTGGCAGATGCTAGTAAGCCATGCTGCAGATACACAACAGGCTTCAAAGCTGCAAAACACAGGCAATCAGAATTTCATGTCTGAACTTCCTCGGTATCTACAAAAAAAAATTTCTTCCCCACGTTCCTGCAGGGTAGAAGAGAGGATAAAAGATGAAATTTTGTGCCAGGAAAACCTGGGATTTAGTCCTTTACAAGGTACTTACATGGGCAAGTTATTGATTTACTCTGTGTATTTTTTCTCATCCATAAAGGGTTTTATATATAATGTATTGTGTTATGGAAGTGCTGGAGTAAGACTGCCTTGGTTCAAAATCCATTCTGGTATGTATTAATGAATCCTTTTGTGCTTCAGTGAAACTATCTGTTTAATGGGAAATAATGACAAATGCTACCTCATTGGTTAGTTATAAGGATTCAAGGAGAATTAAAAATATATAGAAGACTGTCAAGCACAAAAAATATTAACTCAATTACTGCTTTTCACATTAATAACATTGTATTCTTCAAGAAGCATCTACCTACAGAACTTCAAGGTTTTTTCAAAATAAAAAGTGCCACTTATTAAATGTTTTTTGAATGCCCGATTCAGTCTGCTAAATCGATGCTACATTCTACAGGCCCTGCTTCATTTCATGCAAATCATTAGAAAACAAAACGCAAGGTTGTAAGTAGAATTTTACGAAATGTAAATTGTTAATTTGTTATTAAAATCCTACTCCCAACATAGAACTGAACGTTTTAACTAAGAAAGGAAAAAAAAAAATTAGAATTGGCTTCCAGTTGGGGTCCTGGGCAAGAGGGAGCACATCTTGCAGGCCGACTGTAAACTCCCCTGGTGGGCCGGTGAGGGCCTCGCGGGGTCCTGTCCCCTACACACCTCTGTACAGCTGCCTCTTATGGGAGGGGTGGGCTGGGAGGAGCGGCAGAGGTGGTTCGCTCCTGCTGGACCTCAGAGGACTCAGACCCCAGCTTCCCAGGGTGGAGATCCATCCTTACAACCTCACTGCAGAGAAGCGGTGTGGCTGGAGGAGCCGGAGCAGCTGGAGGAGCCGGAGCCCGGCCAGAACCGACCCGGGGCCGGAGTCGAGGCCGGGGCTTGGGAGGCCGCGCGGGCCCAGCTCAGCCTGCCTGAGCCCCCGCTGGTGGTCTTGGAAAGGATACTCATGTTCTGCGTCCCAGACTCCAGCCGGCTGTACTCGCCCTCCAGCAGTCCTGCAGGTGGCGGTCCCCACATACAAGGCCAGCCCCTGGTGCTCAGCTCGTCCTGCAGGCCCGCTGTAGGCCGCTTCCAGCCCCACCAGCTTGGCGTGCGTGGCTTAGCGGCGAGCTCCCCCCATTGCCTGACAGTCCTCTGCCCTTTGAGGTCCTTGGTTCCAGCCTGGAGCCTCTTGGAAAGCACCGTCTTCGTGTGTCTCAGGTCGTCCCTGTGCTTCCCCTCAGCGTCTGCAGCTCCTGGTACTTGGCATGCACCCTCAGCCTTGGCCTGCCCAGGATTGGCGATGTCCTCCCACTGCGCATGGACCTCGCGATCATGCCATCCATGCCCTGGGAGCGGTTGTCGTCCACAGACAGGACCAAAGATGTCTGAGACCACAGGCTGCAGCTCACCTAGCTCCTCTTCCTACAGCTGCTTCAGGAAGCTGATCTTGCCAGCTGGCCCTCCCCAGGAGACTCCAGATTTGCTTTGTTCATGTCAGCTTCTTCCCCATCCTTGTAGAGGAGGACACATGGCATTCTCCACTTCTGTATACTGATGGATCTCATTCTTGCTCTTAGGCCTGAAGTCTTCAACCAGCCCCTGCTCTTTGCCAAGATCCACCGCCAGCTTCAGCTTCTCCTGGCCCAGGGGTCTGGCTTCTGCCCAAGGTTGTTGATGTAGCTCCTGAACATGTTGGCTGATAGCTCTTCAGCACGTTGTCCACATTGCTCCCTGCTGTCTTCTACTCCAGGAGGCTCCACTGGATCTCCTGTATCTTGTTCTGTGCTCTAGGAACCTCATTTTGATGAAGGAGGCCTTGTTGAGACTCCTTCTCCTGTTGGGGTCCACTTCAGCTTAAAGGAGCTCAATGGGTCTGGTTCACCAGACAGCTGTGATGCTCCCATAACACCACTTCTGTCATAGCCCCATGCAGATCCATGAATATGCCCAGGCTACCCCAGAAGCTTCAGCCCACCTGGGAGAAGCTTGAGAAGTTGATGTGGGCACCAGGTAACCCTATGTACAAGCAGCTGCTGAGGGCCCTGGGGTCAGAGGTGGACACTTTGTAGGATTTATAGGTCACCCTGATAGGCATGGTGATACTGGCATGGAGGCAGGCAGGCCTAACCAGAGCACTAATAGAGTCATATTTACTTTAACAAAATAAAATCACACTGACTTGGGTGGAGAAGTGACTATAAAGGATTAATACCCATTTGAAGTTATTGTAGTACTTGAAGACATTATGTCCAAACCTGGCTTTGAAAGATATTGAAGCTCAGAGAAGTTTGCAGATTAAAGAGAAGTTCAGAAGGCAAAATTGACAGATACTAGTGATGCTACAGATAGGAGGTGAGGAAAAAGGTGTGTCCAGAAAGACTATTACTTTTCTGGTTTTCAAAACTGGACAATGGTATTTCTAGAGTGAAATCAGGTTGCAATTTTTTGTGTGTTGGGAAGGAGGACAAAATTATGAAGAAAATGAGAGACCGAATAGACAGTTCAGAGAACTTTGTTTTGTAATTGCATACCAACTCAGCAACAGTAAAATAAAGTATTAAGTAGACTCCTAAACTCCTGAGTCCAAGTCTTAGTTTCTGGATCCACACTGGGCCAGAAGGACCCATGATATCCTGAAGAGAGGACTCAGTCCTTCACCACTTGCAATCTAAAGAACCCCTGGGCTATGAATAAATGTCACAGGTATCCAGGAAACCTGAGTGTGGCCTGACATATTTAAAATGCTGAAGGAAAAACACCTAGAATATTATATTTTGCAAAAATGTTCTTCAAATATGAAAGAGAAATACTTTCCCAGAAAAACAATAACTGAAGCATTTCATCAACACCAGCCTTGTCCTGCAAGAAATGCTAACAGAATTCCTTCAACCTGAGAGAAAAGGATATTAATGGATAATAACGAATAACCTGAATGTATACAATTAACTGGTAACAGTGAGTACACAAATATAGAATATGCAATTGATGTATTTGCACTGTATAAATCACTTACATCTTGAATAGGAAGCTTAAAATACAAACCTATCAAAAATAACTACAACAATTTTTTGAAATATACAGTATAAAAAGATATGGATGAAAACAACAAAAAGTTAAAAAGCAGAGGTGGGGTGGAATTAAAGACTAGAATTTCTGTTAGATTTCTCTTTGCTTACTTGTTTGTTATTAGAGTTGCCATATGCTTAAAATAATTTGCTATATCAATAAAATGTTTTTTGAAAGCCTCATGCTAACCTCAATCAAAAAACTACAACAGACACAGAAAAAATAAAAAGCAAGAAATTAAGACATTCTACCAGGGAAAATTACTTTTAACAAAGGAAGACAGGAAGGAGAGGACCATAAAACAACCAGAAATGAAGTAATAACAATCAAGTAATAACATGGCAGAAGTAAGCTTTACCTATGAATAACAATATTCAGTGTGAATGGACTAAACTCTCCAATCAAAGTCATAGAATGGCTGAATGGATAAAAACCAAGAGTCACCCATATGTTGTCTGCAACAGACACACTTCACCTATAAAGACACAGACAGAACATGAAGGGATGGAAAGTGATATTCCATGGAAATGGAAACCAAAAAAGAATAAGTATAGCTATACTTCTGTTAGATAAAATAGCTTTCAAGACAAAAACTATAAAAAGGGACAAAACGGGTCATTGTATAATGATAAAGGAGTCGGTCAATTCAACAAGAAGATATAACAATCTAAATATATACGCTTGCAACACTGGAGCACCCAGATAAATAAAGTAAATATTATCAGAGCTAACAAGAGAAATAGATGCCAATACAATAATCATTAGTGACCTCAACATTCCACTTTTCAGTATTGGACATCCAGATAGAAAATCAACAAAGAAACATTGGAGTTAGCCTGCACTACAGACCACATGGACCTAATATACGTTTACAGAATGTTTCATCCAACAACTACAGAATATGCATTCCTCTCCTCAGCTCAGGGATGATTCTCAAGCTTAAACCATACAGTTAGGCCAAACAAAAGTGTTAAAAATTCAAATCAGGCTAAGTATTTTCTCTGCCTACAATGGAATAAAATTAGAAATCAATAACAAGAGGAACATGGGAAAATATACAATCATGTGGAAATTAAACAATGTGCTCCGGAATGGTCAATGGGTCAATGCAGAAATTAAGAAGGAAATTAAAAAATTTCTCTAAACAAACAAAAATGAAAATACAACATACCAAAACCTATGGGGTGCATTAAAACCAGTAACAAGAATGAAGTTTGTGGCAATAAGTGCCTATATTTTAAAAAAAAAAAAAAAAAAAATGAAAGCTTCATATAAAAAACTTAATCTTGCATCTCAAAGACCTAAAAAAATAAGAGCAAACCAAACACCAAAGTAGAAGTCAAGAAATAATAAAGATCAGGTATGCAATAAATGAAATTGAAACAAAAATAAAAAGGATCAATGAAACAAAAGTTGGCTTTTTGAGAAGGTAAATGAAATTGACATACTTTTAGTCAGACTAAGAAAAAGAGAAAGAAGACCAAATAAGCTGGGCACAGTGGCGGGCACCCAGCTAGGAAGCACTTTAGGAGGCTGGGACAGGTGGATTGCTTGAACTCAGGAGGCTGAGACCAGCCTGAGCAAGAAGGAGACCATCTCTATTAAAAATAGAAAAAAGATTAGCCAGGCACTGTGATAGGTGCCTGTAGTCCTAGCTACTTGGGAGCTGAGGCAAGAGGGTCACTTGAGCTCAAGACTTTGAGGTTGCTGTGAGTTAGGTTGACTCCAGGGCACTCTACCCAGGGCAACAGAGGGAGATTCTGTCTAAGAAACAAACAAACAAAAAAAAAAAAAAAAAAAAAAAAGAATACCCAAATAAATAAAATCAGATTTGCAAAAGGAGAAATTACAACGCATATTGCAGAAATACAAAGGATCATTAGAGACCATGAACCACTATATGCCAATAAATTGGAAAATCTAGAAGGAATGGATTAGTGGGCACAAAAATATAATTAGACAGTTAGGATGAACAGTGTTTGATGATACAACAAAGTGAGTATAATCAACAGTAAGTTAGGATATACTTTAAAATAAGGGAGTGGAATTAGAATATTCCTGAGGCAAAGAAAGGACAAATGCCTGCGGTGATGGATACCCCAATTAGTCTGATTTGATTAATTCACATTGTATGCCTTTATCAAAACATCATATGTACCCTATAAAGATATAAAACTGTTATGGACCCATAATAATTAAAAAGAGAAAAGAAAAACAAAATTAAACGAAGAGGTGGGAGCCATGATTTTTCTCTTCCAATGAAAGGAAGCACAACCTATTTCAGAGCAAAAACCGCTCTGCTCCACCCAGGACATCTAAGCCTCTCTGCTTTAGGTATTTTTCCTTTCATAACAAAATAAGTCATACCTGTTTTGGGGGGGCATCCTTTTCCATGAGGAATTCTATAAATTCCAAGGATATAACCATCTTTTGTCACGACATCATACTCTTCATGAGGATAACCCCAGTAAGAAATAATCTGGCTCTAAAAAAAGAGGAAGAGAAAATATATACCTTCATATTGTAATCTCATAATATTCGTACATACACAGTACTTTAAATTACAATCTATTGTTCATCAGCATATACATTGGGACAGCCTGTGGTAGGAAATATAAGGATAATTTGGGGAGAATTTCTATAGGGTTTGCATACAAAGGCATCGGTAAGGCAGGGTGGGGCAACCCTGCACCCTGGCTTGCTCAGGACAGTTCCTGGTTATGCCTGTTGGCCTGGTTTTGGTAATGTACCCTAATTCACTCTCAAAATGTTTTGACAAAAAAATTACACAGTCATCTAATGAGGGAAACCACAGGGGATTAGGTAGTGCCCTGTGGCTCATGAGTAAACTGTTACCAGTCTTAGACCTGAAAGATCATGGGAGGAATCCCTTGCAAGGATCCTGAGACAGTCAAGCAAAATAGGACACACTGAGGGGGACAGCCGGTCTAAGCTGACCTCACAGTGAAGGAGTGAGGGCAATAAAACACTTGGCCTCACTTTCCCCTTTCCTTCTTATCTCCTGCTCAAGATTCCCAGTAGCTGAATTAAACTGAAAACCAAAGTTCAAGGGAGCTTATTGACCTAGTCCTTATATTTCAGCCCCTTGCCCAGGGAGGAAGGTGAAAAGCACAGAGCATGAGTCTCCAGTGGTCAACAGTAGGTCCTCACTGACAGACACACGAGAAAGGGGGTACTTGTGCTTACTGGTAATCTTCCACATGGGGGTTTGCATCACTTGCCTCATTAACAAATGGCCTTTGAGATAGAATTGTACCATTATATAGTTGATAAAACTAAATTCAAGAAGAATAATAATATCTCCAGGATTATACACTAGGGAGAAATAAAGACAAGATTAATACCAAAACTCCAAAGCTTATGCCTTTCACGAGGTTCTGCTTGTGCCCATGTCAGACAGAGAGATGCCTGTCTATATTACGAGGCTACCCAGAGCGGTGGCTGAGAGCCCAGGCCCTGCAGACAGACCGATGGCATTGAAGTATCACTCTTCCTCTTAATTAACTCTGTAACTTTGGGCAAGTTACCATGCCTTATTGTACTATCGGAGGTAGTAATAGTATCCGCTTATAAATAAGTTGAGAGGATATGTGATACATCTAGAACAGTGCCTATCATAAAATAAATGCTCTATAGATGTTTAATTTTATTAACATTATTAGAAAGATTAAAAGTCAAAAATCACTCATACTAGAGAGGGAAAGAATGTGTATGAATATTACAAGGAAAAGGAAATTTGGATTTGAGGACATGTATTTACAGACTGTGGTAGAGGATTAGGGGTACTTACTGAATACTCTGGAGAGAGGAATAAGAAAAGACACTAATAAAAAATCTTTGGTATTTTCATGCCTCTCAAGATTCTAATACAAGCTTGGCTGGTAGAGAAGACAGGAGTAAGACCAGTCCACTGGAATGAAGCCCATCGAGGACATTTGTCACCTGCTATTTTTTTTTTTTTTTTTTCCTGCTCAGCACTATTCTGTTCCACTTCTGGTATGAATTTCCACATGTTAGGGTACTTTTTGGTTGTAAGCAACAGAAACCAACTCTGACTTACTAAACCAAAAAAAGTATACTGCTATAGCTCACAAAATCAAGGAAACCTTTCTACCAAAAGCCTCAGGCGGAGCTCAAGGATACTCTATGAAGATCATCAGATTTAACTCAAGAAACTTCTCCTCAGAAAGCCACTATTAGGTGGTAGCTCAGACCACCCAGAAATAGACTATTGCTGCTTCAATTTGGGTTAGATCTTTCAAATCTTGAATTAGTTGGCTATAACAAAGAACAGGGGAGGAAGCACAGATTTAGTGACTGGAGGAATGGTTGAAAATTAGGCAGGCACGTCAATTGAATATAAAATAATGAAAAATTAATAATTCCTGATTTGATTTTTTTTTCTGAATGAATGACTTACAATATTCATATTAGCTTCAGGATTTATGGTGCTTCTTTTCTTATCATAACCACATATAGATCCAAGAAGAAGCATCCAAATTGCTGCTGGTAAAAGCTGCCACATTTGGGATCTACCTGGGAAAATAAATATTAATATATTGGTCATCAAAGAGAAATTCTACAAGGTGAAATTTGGTGTAATCTTTTTATAACACTACTGTGAGAGAGAGAAGAAATATACCTCTAGGCTGTGCTTTAACAAGTAATATATTGAATTATCTAAGACTCATTCTGTGAAAATTCTGAAACGATTATTTTGGTAAGAAAAGAAAATAGGGAAGGAAATAAGAAAATAAAGAAAGGAACCAACAGAGGAAGGAATGGAGGAACAAATGAAGGAAGAGTTTGAGTTTCCAGTAGATAATAGACAAAAGAAAAGAATATATAATTTGTAGAAAAAGAAACATCATAGCTAATTAATTAAAGCACATTTAATATCTCTAGCTATCAGATAAATCGGTACTTTTTACTGATGGTCAGGGTGAGCATTGTCAAAATCTTTACAGAAGCAAATTTGTTAACAACATGCCTTGAAAAATTTAAAAATTATTTATATCCTTTACTCAGTAATTTTATTTTTAGGAATCCATCTAAAAATTACATATGTATATACATAATACATATATATATATGTAAGCACTATATGTAAAATATTCCTTATGATATATTTAATTATGTAAATTTTCTGAAAATAAGAGATTAGTGAAATAAATTATGGGAGAGAAAGAATAATATTATTTAGCCATCAAATTTTGTATATGATACATGAAAATTCCTACTATGTAATATTAAGGGAAACAGCAGAATGTAGGTTGTGCACATATGTTGAGCTCAATGATGAAACAAACTATAAAAAGGAAAAAGACCACCCACCAAATTTTAATTATGGTTATATCTAGATGGAGAATAGTTGATGATTACTGTATATATGCAAGTATAAACTGAGTTTTTTCTGGCACAAAATTTGTGCCGAAAAACCCGAACTCAGCACAAATTTTATGCTGAAAAAACTCGGCTTATACTCGAGTATATATGGTATTTTCTCATTTAAAGTGCTTTTCATATTTTTTAAATGTTCTCTATATAGGATTACCTTAATATGAGAAGGAAGTTACTACTTGAATAGAAAATTTAAAAAAAATTGTGAATATTAGGAGGGAGAAAGATTGTGAGTATTCCCCATTTGTCTTAGAAACCACTTAAGTTTAAAAACAAACACTAAGTTTGCAAAAATAACTCAGGCGAGAATTTTGCAAAAGAGCCCCCATTTACTACTGCCTTTATACAATGTAGATCTTCAACTTTTGTTAGAAAACATCCTCTATCTGCTAATCAGTACCACTTTTTTCCCAATATGAGAGAAATGCTAAGTCTCATCCCTGAGGGAATGGAAGGGTTTTTCACACAATGCCTTCATATTCTGTTTATAGAAAGTTTCATGAATTGCTCCTTTGGCTTTTGTCAAAGTCACTATTTCTATGGGCTATATGTGTTAATTTACACAAATGTAATTAATACTATATGAACTATATATATCAAATATATAAGTTTTTATTAATGTAATATTTTAAAACATTAATATAGATTAATATAGGTTGATTTTGGTAGATTACATGGCAGCAATAGTAATACCATAAACAAATAATTATTACTACCATGACTAAGTATGGAGCACATATTATGTACCAAGTTATGTGTCAGATATATATTATCTCATTTGATCTCAAAATAATTCCAAGGGACAGAAAGTATTATCCTTGTTTTATTTAAGATAAAAGTGAGATGTACAGAGGTCAAGTAATTTCTCCAGAGTCAAACAGAGACTTATGGAAGCAGAATCTGAACTCAGGTTGCCTGACTCTAGAGGAAATGCTGGGAAGTCTTATGCTTTTCCCACTCCCTCCATTCAGTCTCAATTTACTAGGGCCCTCTGCCAGCTATGCGCCCAAACACTGTTTTTCTAAGTATGGTACATAGACCACAGCATCATAATTACCATAAAAAACAATGAAGACTCTTAGACTTCACCTTGGCCCAACCCCCAAAGAATGAGAATCTATTGGGGGTGGGAAGGGAATAGTTTAGGGATTTGCATTTTAAACCATCATTACAAGTGGTTCATATGCATTCCAAAGTTTGAAAACAGCTAGACTTAACTCCTTAAAAAGAGAAACTGTTTAATTTTCATTTCTCTCTCCAAGGCCTAGCATGGAGGTTGTTATAAATATTTGTCAGATAAATGAATGAATGAAAGAGTAAATGAATACATTATTTAATCTTAATGACTACTCCAAATTGACTCATTATTTTGTAGCATATCTTTCTGCACTGGTTTCATTTCATCCTGCCTCATGTTTCCTCTCTGAACGTAAGCTTGGAGAGTGTATTATGTTCTTAATCCAGGACTGTATCTCATGGCAATGTAATAGGGAAATAAAAATAATAATAATTGGTTGTCTTTCTTATGACAGTTCAGATGCTCCAGTTTCTGCTGAGTGATTGGCATTTTGAGGCTTCTGAGCCACAATTACTGGCAGGTGAGGCTGAGGCTTCTGCATTGGAACAGACTCTGCTCTTTTGTGAAATGGCCAAGCCAGAGAGGCTGTGGGCCTTGGAATGGTGCAGAGCTATGTGGCCATCACAGTGCTGCTTATCGGAAGAGCTGGAATCTAGCCCCAAGAGAGGGCACGAGAATGTACTAGTCATGACAGGTTGCCTTTTGCAGTCATGACATAGAGCTCATTAACTGCCCTTGTTTCATTTCCCTGTGTTATGAATCTGGATTTATAAGGGAGACACACCCAGACAAGAGCAGTCTGTCTCTACATGTTCCACTTCATAAGGAGTGGCAAGTCCAATCCAAACAGGCTCTCTTCAGGAACTTCTCATGGGGATGTGCTCACCTGGTTTTCCTTATCCAACACTCATGCTATTAACTATAATTGTTAAGTTATAAGTCTGACTGATTTGGGGACCTGTCTTAATGATCCTCCAAGAGTTCTTTTTTTTCTTTGACCTGTTTCCATGTCATGATGAATATTGCCTGCCCCTGTGTCCCACATTGACATTATGCTGGATTGCCCTAATGCATTTAAGGATATTGGACCAAGAAAAGAGCACACATAAGTTCTCAGTCTTTAAATATGAGACTGACTGAATATGGTAGCTCACACCTGTAATCCCACCATTTTGGGAGGCGGAGAAGGGAGGATCATTTAAGGCCAGGAGTTTGAGACTAACCTGGGAAGACAATTTAGCAAGACCTTGCTAAAAAATTTGCCATGAGTGGTGGTGCAGGCCTAGGGAAGCTTGAGGCAGGTAGATTGGGAGGCCGAGGCAGGTGGATTGCCTGAGCCTAGAAGTTTGAGGTTGCAGTGAGCTAAGATAGTGCCATTACACTCCAGCCTGGGCAACAGACAGAGTAAGACCCTGTGTCCAAAACAGAAAAAAGAGAGATCTTTGGTCTAAAGTACTCAGAGTAAATCTATATGTATTATATTTGCTGCATAATTATTATAGTTATAATTTATAATAATTATATTGATTTATAACTCTCAATCAGCATTTTACACTGCTGTCCTATAAAACATGATTCTGATAAGATGCTATTTGTAAAAAGGAGTTCATGGGTAAATATATGTTAAACTATATATGTGTGTGTGTATTATATATATGGCTTTCTTGGAGAGTCATGGACTATATGTGTGTGTGTGTATGTATATGTATAACTTGCTTGAAGAGTCATAGACTTCATATACGCATGAATATATAAATGCTATAAACGTAACTTATTTGGAGAATCTTAACCTAATCAAAATCAAGACTCAATATAGTCCTGCAATCAAAACTCTGCTTAACTTTGTTTAATCTTCTTTTCAGTAGTCTTATTTGTCTTTAGAATTTTAATGTTTGAATAACATCCATTAAGCATACTATGACTGAAAATTTCCAAAAAATGCAGTGAAGAAATATTGCTCTAAGATTTATTTTCATCTATTTAATATATATAAAGGGACAGCCAAATATGAAAATAACCAAAAATTAAAAATTTATCTTTCAAAAGTTTCTTCAGGCCAATTCCCTCAATGACTGTGGAGAAAGCTGTTAGAGTTACTTTAATTTGGTTGGAAAAAGATAATATCAGGAATGTCACCACTTGTAACATTCTTTTCTGTTGCTCAAAAACTTCCCTTCTCTCATAGTTGCTTTGATTTTCTCCACAGCTACTGTAGCCAGTGGGAAATACAAGACCTTTAAGAGAATATTGCCTTCCTGCATTTTGGTTTCACATTGGGTTTAATTTTACATCAATGCATGTAGGCAGCTCTTGTAAGTAATGCATTTGCCACTGACAGATATATTGTTGATGAATTCAGGAATAGCAATCTGTCAACAAAAGCCTAAGATAAGTAATATTGTAGAGACCTTCATTCCACTTTTCTCCACTGTCCCATAATAGAAGTTGTCAGGCTCATTAAGCAGGCACTTAACCAGCATTCTTAGCTAATCCACACCCTAATTCTTCACTATGTTTGGAATGGACATGAGAATTGGCCAGAATATGCAGGTACAAGGATTCTACTGGGAGCTCCAAACATGCTTTGGCTTGAAAAACACATAGGGTCAATTTCTACATATGGCTCTTGATGAATCTCATTTTGCTCAATGGCCAAATAAAGCTAATGATGACTCTCTGAATACTTAGCGAAAAATTCTGAGTTAAAATTCTGGCTCTTTCCTTCAGAGGGTATGACGGCCATGAGAATGCAGCTCTCAGATCTTCAACGTGAGAGCAGGACTGGCCGCCAGTCGCAGCTCCTGTGTCTCAAATCCGTCACTACACTCCCACTGAAGCTGCACATTGTAGGTACTTCCTAAGGGGTGGCCATCACTGTTAGTATTATTACTCATGAGACTCTTGTTAGGCAGTTTAACTTCCTGGAAACTTAGTGTCTTTATCTGTATCATGGGGATAATAACACCTACTTTGTAGGGTTAGTGTAAGATGATAAAAAAATGATGTGATAAATAAGATGATGAATAATGTCAATAAAACTTCTAACAATACTTGGTTGTCTATAAATGGTAGCTATTGTTGTAACACACCTGTTGAGTGATTGTTTCAGATGTGTATGTCTCCCTTCAGCAACTATTCCATAAACAAGCTTCTTTTTTTTTTTTTTTTTTTTTTTTAAGCAGGAACTCAACTTTATTGCGTCAAGCAGCTGCTTATATAGAGCATGGGGAAGGGGCAGGGAAAGAAGGCGGGGGATGAGGTGCATGACATGGTTGGGCCAATGGCATGGTACCATGTTGGCTGTATCTAGGTAGAGGCAGTTTCAGGCCAGGCCTTTCTGAGTCATTGCTACGTGGAAGTAGCTCGATGGATCTACTTCTAGTCAGGCTCGGGAAGTTGCACTAGGCCTCAGGCACATGGCAGGGCCCAACAATTCCCTCTTTTGTTTTT